>CABHPQ010001549.1:0-63143 GCA_902168405.1 Peromyscus aztecus | reverse complement strand
GGGGGGATGAGAACCAGGAGCCTGGGATTAATGGGTTCCCGAGGTCGGTCCCTGTCAGAATCCTTGTCAGGGGGCCAAGGAGAAGCGGGGGATGGAGGGCACCCCTAAGTGAGAGGCCACGGAAAAGCCTCTCAGTCCACCCTCATTTGGGGAAGGTCTCCCGCGCGAGGGGATGGAGGTGTGGATCGTTTACGGGGGAAGAATTCTTGGACAGAGTTTCCACCTTTAACCCCCCCCCAAATTGCTCTTCTGGAATTGGGGTCCTGTCGCCCCTGCAAGCGGCACTGCCCGCCGGGTGGGGCTGGGAAGAAGGGAAGGGAGCCTGAAGGACGTGACACCAGACTCGGTTCCCTCCACCCACGGCTCCCCGCCACTGCGGCTCTCCAAATTGGCGCGGAACCGGCTTCTCCAGAGCCCGCTCTTGGAGGCTCGTCTAGGCGCCTGGCGGGCCGAGGCCGGGATCTGCTTTTCCCACCCTGGTTGTTAGGGAAATGCATGCATGGCCGAAAAAAACTCATCTGAAGGGTGCTGGGGTACTTTGCACATTTCTGAACGCACTTTCTTTTCGAGTGTACGTTCATTTGAGGAAATGAAGGCATGTATGTAAAATTACTATGAGATAATTAATGTATTTCAGAAGATGTGTTTTTAAAGGCTCAGGCCACCTTCAGGTAACATTAGCTGTTAATTTCTGAATCGGTTTTGATTGGCTATTGGAGAATATGAATGACTGTTCTTGATTGTGTTTTTTCTTCTCCCCCATTTAGAGGTTTCATAGGCCTCAAAGAAGAGAATGTCGAGACGCAGGTAACACTGTTAGTCTTGGAGATGTGTTTCAAAATTATCTGCTGCCTTTGAAATACATGACTTACTAATTAAACTTCCTAAAATTCATCACAGTAGCCGTTTACAAGCTAAGCAGCAGCATGCCCAGCCCAACCAGCCAGACTCTCCACAAGAAGCCCAGATAATTCAGGCCAAGAAGAGAAAAACGGTACAGGTGATTTAAGGAAAACAAGGGAGGAAGGGAGGAAATTCCTTATTGAGAGCTTAATTTACAATGGTCTTTTCTGTTCTCCAGGATGTCAAAAAAGGACAAGAGGAGATCACCAAGAAGCATCAGTATGAGATCAGGGTAAAGCAGAACTGACTGAGTGGGTTGGGGAAGGACATGAGTAGAGTGGTGTGTGTCTGCCTTACAGTGGAAGATTTCTCTGACACTTCTAAAGATCTTAGAGGTTAACAGGAAGGAGTTTCATAGATGCCTGAATCCTACAGCTGCAGTGTAGTTGGCCTAGAAGCAGCTGGTTCCTTTCTGTAAATCCCTCCCTCTCCCTCTTGGAGCTGGCTGGTATACCAGGGCCCGCCTATATACCGCTCTTTGTTCACGGAGACCACAGTGGAGGGTCCTAATGGCTACTGAGTTGGCATGAAAAGGATGTGAGCTCACTGACAGCCTGGCACCCAGCCTTTTGCTACTCCTCCTTATATGTTCACTTGGAGATGGTAATTCTTTTGGAAAGATCCTAAGTGACTCCACTTGACTGAATTTTTAAGTTTTTTGCATTCAAGTTTTCTCAACTATTAGAAAACACTTTTTTAAAAAATAGCTCTTGTTTTTTAAAAAAAGTATCCTTGCTAAAATTTCTAAATTCAGAGAACTGCAGCTATTTCTTCTAAAATTATTTTATTTTACACTACAAATGCATTCGTTATTATTTCAATACTTAATGTCTTATCAGGGAATTGTTATCTAATTTATGAGGACTGGTATGAATTGTATGGCTTTAAAATTAGGTATGAATATCAAATTGGCTATCATTTGAAGATGCAGAACACAAGCCATGGTTTCTTGATACACTAATAAGTTTTTCTGTTCTGTTTTGAAATGACAGAATTGTTGGCCACCTGTCCTGTCTGGAGGAATCAGTCCTTGCATTATCATTGAAACACCCCATAAAGAAATAGAAACAAGTGACTTCTCTAGGTTTACAAATTACAGATTTAAAAATCTTTTCATTAATCCTTCACCTCTGCCAGACTTAAGGTAAAAATTTTTTTTTCAGTAATTTAATATCAAAGGTTAAAACAGTAGATTTAAAATAACGCCATGTATTTCTTAATACTTCCCTTACTGAGAAACATGAATCCTACCACACGAGACATTATTTGCAAGTGTTAGCAAATGATACATTTAAAACCCAGACTCTATTTCACTTGCTTGGTGAATGCTTCCAAACTTAGCAGAACTGAACTATCTTTTAAATGTAGCTTAAATAATTCTCTAATTAAAATGGGAACATTTTTAATGGCAGTATTTTCAATTGACTTCTCCCCACTCATTCCTTACCAAGCTTACTATGGTTGTGGTATGATCAAGAGGTACAGCTTATAGAAAACATCTATGTAGTAACTGACATTTAACTTAAATAGCTCATCCCCACGCCTGCTACTTTGTTCACCTTAACCTCTTATAAATGGTACTGCTACATAAGTGATGCTGCTGATAACGTTGGGACTTCATTATCATTGTGATCGTACATTTTAAATATTTTTCTAGTTTGCTTTTAAGAATTTCCTTAAACCATAACTTTTATCAATTCTAAGAAAGAGCTGATTATATAGAATTCCTGAAATTTACCAATAAAGCAGAAATCTTTGGAGTTTACTCCAAGAGCTACTTTTTTGAATTTGTAATTGGAAGTTGAAGTGGGATGTGTGAATGAAACACGGAGTTGTGCTATTGTAAACAGAACTTGTATAGATGACAAAATATAAATTATTCCTCCCCCTGCCATGTAGCTGGGGATGTTCACAGGAGGTTTGGCAAAACATGCTACAAAAGGAGAACAGATACGTACATGACAAACATTTTGAAGTTCTTCATTCTGACCTGGAACCACAGATGAGGTCAATACTTTTAGACTGGCTTTTGGAGGTATGTTCTAAAAATAGAAATTTCTTTTGTGTCTACAATGGAAAAATGTTTAGATGGGTATGTGCTTTCCATGTGACTTCAGGTATGCTGTCCATGACCAGAAAACTACCTTTTGTGAGGCACAAACTAGTTTGTGGCACCTAAAGAAGAATATGACTGGATTTTTCCCTTGTACTGCTGGAGATTGAACCTAGGGCCTTGTGTGTGTTAGGCCAGCACTGAGCTACAACCCCAGACCAAACCAACTTTTTTAAGAGTAAAATCAGGAGTTGGTGGTATAGCTCAATGGTAGTGTGTCCTCAGTACCAAAGCAGAGAGTAAAATCCTAAGAACACGTCTTCTATGATACAACCCAAAACAAAATCAGAAATCCCTGACATGCAAGGTTTGGTTCTACTTGAGGGTACTGAAGGTGAATAGAACGTATAGTTAGTTGACTAGGTTTTGAATACAAGCAAAGAACCAGCTTATGCTTCCAAGCCCTCAGACATCCTTTTTCTGCAGTATCAAAGCCAAATCCTGAATTTTGATTTTATACACTAAACCCTCTAAATCCCATTTAGCTTCCTTTATAACATACTGCTGTCCCTTTCAGAAATACACTACTTCTGGGTGTTGTGGTGTATGCCTGCAATCCACAAAGGTGGAGGCAGGAACGTTGGGACTTTATACCCAACCTGGACTAATAGAAAGTGCAGATCAGAGGATTACATACTGAAACCTTGCCTAAAAAATAAATAAATAATTTAAAAGAATATATCTGTGCATACACACACACATCATATCCTCAATTTAAGGAGTATCAGTGAGCCTGAAATCTATAGCTCTATGCAAACATTTTTTTCTTACTTGGGTCCATTCCCTTTCTCTGGATTATTGTAAATCCCTCAAATTATTGCCGAGGAAACAATTACTTGATGTTAAAGTGATCCCCCCTCCCCCCGAGACAGGGTTTCTCTGTGTAGCTTTGGAGCCTGTCCTGGAACTCACTCTGTAGCCCAGGCTGGCCTCAAACTCACAGAGATCCCCTGGCTCTGCCACCCGAGTGCTGGGACTAAAGGTTGTGTGCCACCACTGCCCGGCTAAACTGATTTTCTTACAACCCTAGATATTTGCTGTGTAGTCTGACAGGAGATGGTGGGTTGTGGCGGGAGGATGTACAAGTCTCACAGAAGCCAGTACAGGTTATGATGATATTATCTCAGAATAAAATAAGGGCAGGTGCGGCATATGTAGCGTAGTGGTGAAAGGCTAGCCTAACACACAGTGAAGCCCTGTGTTTGATCCCTAATATTGGGGGAAAGGTGTAGATTCATTCTAAGGGAGGAAGACTGGGTGGATCATTCGGTAGATCTCAGAAATGTTTCCAAGACTATAAGAGGAAGTTGTGTTATCAGGTCCTTAAAGATTATCCGTTGGCTGGGCGCTGCACACCTTTAATCCCAGCACTGGGGAGGCAGAGGCAGGCCTGGTCTACAGAGCGAGATCCAGGACAGGCTCCAAAGTTAACACAGAGAAACTCTGTCTCAGGGGGGAAAAAAAAAGATTATCCATTAATAGTGTGGAAAGGAAACAAGAAAGTTATTGGATTTGCCTTTTTTTCAATGGAGGATCTGAAAATTGACATCAGGTCTATTTCTGAATATCTAGTGATAATAGCATCAATGCATCAGAATTATGTTAACTAAAAGTTTTTAACTTTGTATGATGACAAACTTATTTTCAATCTGAATGTAAAAATAAGGTCACTGATTGAAAAATCTTAAAATGTCAACACATGGAAAAGATGTCTTTGAAATACAACATTTATTCCTGATGTTAAGATTTTTAATTATGTGTAAATTGAGTGCAGGTATCCAGATCAGACGAGCACATCAGATCTCCTGGCACTGAGGTTATAAGCAATGATGAGCTGCCTAGATTCTGGTGCTAGGAACCAGTACAAGCTCTTTGCTACTGAACCATTCACCAGGTGTCTGATTTTAAAACAGTATAAGATAGGAACAGAATAGTTCTTTAATATACTCAGTGTTTGTTTTAAACTCATCTATAACTGTTCCTGTTTTCTCATTTCCAAAAAGGAGATAATGGCACCCAATTCATGGAGTAAGTTTGAAAGTTAGAAACTTTCCTTTAAGTATGGGAATGGCAATATTATTAACAATAGTGAAAATGAGGGTAATGCTCATTAAATCAAAAACATGGAAAGATTTTTATATTAGCCTGCAATAGATAGGACAGTGAAAAACTGTAAAACTAAGGATAAGGAAAATAGGCTCACTATCAGTACATGCTAATCCTTCCTTTATGTTAATATTGGCATCCTAAAGAAGTTTAGCCTTGGTATAATAAAGATAACTTTGTAATTTGGATAAATTCTAAAGGTGATATTTGAATATTTGGTTCTTCAGGTATGTGAAGTATACACACTTCATAGGGAGACATTTTACCTTGCCCAAGACTTTTTTGACAGATTTATGTTGACACAAAAAGATATAAATAAAAATATGCTTCAACTCATTGGAATTACCGCATTGTTCATTGCGTCTAAACTTGAGGTAAGTTCTTAAATTTCATCCAGATAAATTTACTGTAAATCTAGTTTTTAAATGAACATATTAATCTCAGGATACCAACATTTTCTGTATTAAATCTTTAGGGAATAGGAATTGTTTTATTATATAGATGAAAGAAGAAATTATCATAGGTCTTTATTTTAGTCTCTAGCTTACATAGTTTATCTATATTAGTCTCTAGTTTAGATGCTGGGAATTGTATGGCTCATTTCACCAGATAAACTAAAGGTGTTGTTACATAACTATACAGCACATGGATTCAAAAGAATGGTCTTTAAACACTAAACAATCAAATCAAACACTGTCTAGTGTTGGTTGGTGTCATGTTAGAAGAAAACTATTGCTTCAGACTTTCAAAAATAATATAATTATCACCCATTACTTTTTAACACTGTTGACTGTTACCAATGTTCTTTGAGGCTGGTACCATTTTGAGGGATTATGAGCACATTAATATCCCAAATGTTCTCTTCCAGTGTGCCATCTGAGCTGTTTAAGTTATCTCCCAGTTCTGCAGCATACAGCACATCAGTTTGTAGAGTCAGCCTGTCCTCGTTTCAGGCATCTTTGTGTATTGAAATCATGATCTTTAGTTTGCTGCCATGTGCCAGCTTTATCTAACCCTCTGATAATTTTTAATTCTTGGAACTTTTAAGACAAATTTACCATTAGCCAAAACACAATCCTCTCCTTCTTCTTTGCTTATACTGGGATTGAAGCCCAGGGGCCTTGCCCATCCTTGGTGAGCACTTTGAGACAGGGGTCTAACAATGTAGTCCTAGCTGGCCTGTAACTTACTACATAGACTCCAAAGAGATTTGCCTGCCTCTCTCTCTTGACTGCTGGGATTAAAAAAATGTGTGTTGCTACACCTGGCCTTGTTTTGTTTTTTAAAGTATAGGTGTAACCAAAGCAAGCATAAGCCCAGTATTTTTTGATAATACTTTTATACTAAGTTACTGTGTTTGGTTTCTAGACCTTATTTTTGCTTTTTTGAGTGGCCCAAGCTAGCTTTGAACTCAGTCTGCAGCTGGAAGGTGACTTTGATCTTCCTGCCACCACTTCCCAAGGAACAGGACTACAGGTCTATATGCAGTGCTGGGATTTCCTACACATTAGGCAAGCGCTCAACCAAATGAGCCACACTGGAACTTATTTGTAGAGTGTCTTCTTTTGGTCTGACCACCAGACTAGACAGTATTAAAAAGGTTGTTAATTGTTTCTTAATTGAAATAACAGATTAAAATACGCATTGTTAGATACAAAGTCAACTCTGGAAAAATAAACTTGAAAATCAGTACAGTAGCTAGCCACAGATAACTACATACAGAAAGAAAATCTTACACAGTTTTGATTTATAATCACTTTGTGAAGCTGTCCTTAAAACTGAAGCATACATATAGTCTGTATATAATTCTTTTTGTTTTTGTTTAAAATGCTTAATAAAAATTTTCTAAATTAAAGGAAATCTACGCTCCCAAACTCCAAGAGTTTGCTTATGTCACTGATGGTGCTTGCAGTGAAGTAGATATCTTAAAGATGGAACTCAATATATTAAAGGTAATAATAATGTACTTTCTTAGTTGCAACTTTTTAATATAATAGTTATGAGTGAACTTCTGATATAACAAATAGCCAACTCAGTAAGGTAAAGGCATTTCACTGCCAGGGAGGCATGACAACATTTTGATTCCTGGGGGACATACATGGTGTAAGTTGTCCTCTGACCTCCATGTGCAAGTCACAGCATGTACCTACACCCAAAATAAATATAATTTTGAACAAATTTTTAAAAAGCCAAAATTGATGTTTTAGTCTGAGCATAGAAAAGGTTAAAAGGTTAATGCAGTAAAATATTGATATTGATTGATGGTTGGTAAGGAAATTTACTTAACCTCTAAACTCTACTGTGTACATAATGTAATATATATGTAGTTAGTAATGGGCATTTTAAAATTTCGTTGACAGGCATTAAAATGGGAACTTTGTCCTGTAACAGTCATTTCCTGGTTGAATGTTTTTCTCCAAGTTGATGCTGTTAAAGATGTTCCTAAGGTTCTTCTACCTCAATATTCTCAGGAGACGTTCATCCAGATAGCACAGGTACTGACCCTGTTACTGAACATAGCTAATGTTATTGTCGATTACAGATTTGTTTCATACACACACACACACACACACACACACACACACACACACACACACACACACGTACGTCCTGGACTATACAACAAAATGGCATACTGAGTTAAATCTTAGTTGACAAAATAACTTTTGACCCATAAAATTCTGTCCCTAGTATTTACATTGCATAATAACTTAGAGAAGAAAACCTTAAACTTTTATGAGTATTCCCTTTTTTTAGGATTTGGGATTAGAGTAATACCTTTTTGATATAAAATGAAGAAAAATGTTTTCAGCTAGTTGTCTTAAAGGTTTTGTTGTTGGTTTGGCAGGGGGTTTTTTGGTGATGGTGGTGGGGTTCCGAGACAGGGTCTCACTATGTAGCTCTGAGTGTCCTGGAACTCACTATGTAGACTAGGCTCTCCTCAAACTCACAGAGATCCACCTGTCTCTGCCTCCCAAGTGCTGGATTAAAGGTGGAATATAACCACTATGTTCAACCTGCTGTTACTTAATTCTAATTAAACTTTCCTAGACCAGCATATAACATATTCTAACAAAGTAACTACAGAGGTTGAGAATCCCATTCTTTGCATATAAGTAAGACTTGAAGGGTGCAATTCTACCATATATAAATGTGAAGAAAATCTTCAATTTTATTCTATGTAGGATGTGAAATTGGAATTTAGGGATGAGTATTAAGTCATTTGGGTTAGACCTTGTGTTTTAAAATCTGTTAGCCAACAAAGATGTAAAATGTTTCTAGTATATACTGTTGAATATCCCTATTCCAAAACTTTGAAAATACTCTAAAATTAGAATTTTTGAATGTGAAAAGTTCCACACGACTTCAGTAATTGGTCAAAAAGAACAGGCATACTAAAAATATTCTATAAAATCGAATACATATATATGTATATAAGGTATATGTAAGTGAATCAAGTTTTGACATGAATCTCAACTCCCAGGGGATCTTATACATGCAAATATTTCAAAATCCAAAAACGTCCAGATTCCAAAACACTTATCTCATACATTACTCAAAGAATATTCAATCTGGTAGTATTTCACTTCCAACTCCTCCAGTTTATACCACTTACTTGTTTTATTCACTGAACAGGAATTGCCTTAACCCCCTGAAAATCTAGCTAGCCTTCACACCGTTCCAACTGCTCCTTTACCAGTTGTATCTAGTTGCTGCTAAGACTACTGTGTTCTAGTTTGTCTACCGTGTCCTTTTTAAAGTGTAACTTTCCTGGATTTAGAATCTTACAGTAGTTTCAATAAGCTTCAGTAGTAGCGCTCTAACTTCTAAAGGGCCTTTATTTATAACTTAACTCGGTTACCTCTAGTTTCCTTGCCTTCAACTGCTCACCTTGGCTAAGGAAGGAAGGTATTCCTTGCTTATTTCATAATTAAGTAGTATTACCTTTGGTAATGTTCTTCTATCTCAAACATTCTCTGCCCACCGATCTTCCTGCCTAGCTTATCTAATTTAGAAGCCTTCACTGGCTTTTTCCAGTCTAGATGAAGTGCATACCCTGCTAATTCATTATCACTGTGTTCCTACAATCCTGTCCTGGTTTTTCCTCCCTTCCCTGCAATACTGAAACTAGGTGGTGGTTATTTGCCTTAGAGTTAGCAGTGATGGTGTATGTTCTATAGAGAGGGGCATACTCATCTTTCTTTTAAATTACTTACACTTTGGCTTTCTCCTTGTTAGCTTTTAGATCTGTGCATCTTAGCCGTCGACTCATTAGAATTCCAGTACAGAATTCTGGCAGCTGCAGCCTTATGCCATTTTACCTCCATTGAAGTGGTTAAGAAAGCCTCAGGTATGACTGTTTTGTTCACTTTCAGTGGTACTTGGGAACTTAATACCTTATCGAGCACACAATTTAATAATTTACTCACTTTTTTTTTCTGTTAGAAATACTTTATAGCCCTTAGTGTATCAATCAAATTTATTTGAAGCAAATAAGCACAGTTCTACCTTGTATGGATAAGTGCTGGTTAAAAAGCTGAAGAGGGCCTAAAAAGGTGTCTCAATGGTTAAGAGCGCACACTGCTCTTGGAGAAGACCCAGTTTGGGTCCTAGCCCCCAGAGCAAATGGCACACAGCCACCTGTAACTATAGGTCCAGGGCATCTGATAGGCTCTTCTGATCTCTGTGGACACTTGTGTACACTTACATAATTATGAACCTAAAAACAAAATAGTCAGATGGGAGGCACAGGCCTGTAACCTCAGCACTTGGGGGGCTGAACCAGGAGGGCAGCCAACCTAGGCTACAGAATGAGCTTCCAGAAAGCTAAATTCTTTCAGCTTTAGGGCCATATAAAGTTTGATAAGTATGTAATCATTTCTTTTGAGTTTTTTTTTTTTTTAAGATTTATTTATTTATTATATATGCAGTGTAGCATCTGCATGTATCCTTGCAGGCCAGAAGAGGGCACCAGATCTCATTACAGATGGTTGTGAGCCACCGTGTGGTTGCTGGGAATTGAACTCAGGACCTCTGGAAGAACAGGCAGTGTTCTTAACCGCTGAGCCATCTCTCCAGCCCTTCTTTTGAGTTTTTAGATGACTTAAAACTTGGAAGCAGAGCAAAGTACATTGGGCAGATTGGTAGTTTCTGTTGTATAACTTTAACATCTTACTAATTTTTTTAATTCAGGTTTGGAATGGGATGACATTTCAGAATGTGTAGACTGGATGGTGCCTTTTGTCAGTGTAGTAAAAAGTGTAAGTCCAGTGAAGCTGAAGACTTTTAAGAAGATACCCATGGAAGACAGACACAATATCCAGACACACACAAATTATTTGGCTTTGCTGGTATGGTTTTTGGTTTTGGGGGTTTCTTTGTTTTTCTTTTAATTTAAGATCTTTTCACTGTTTTTTAAAATCTTGCTATCTAGTTAAGTCCTAGAACTGATAGAGAGGATACTGTGTATTACTACTTTAGACAGTTACATAAGATGATAAAGGGGAAGGTAATAGTCATGCTGATTTTAAAATGTAAAGGAGATAAAAAATTAAGGCAGACTTGGTGGCACAGGCTATAATCTTAGCAATAGAGAGGCTGAGGCAGGAGGATCATGAGTTCATGGGCCACATAGTAAGACTGTCTTAAGAAAAATATTACTCAAAATCAAGACCAGCAGTCTAGATAAGAAATTAAAAACATGTTTTTGCTTGTTTTGAGACAGGGCCTTACTGGAATATGCTATGTAGACCAGGCTGGCCTCAAATTCATAAAGCTCCATCTGCCTCTGCCTCTGCCTCCTGAGTGATAGGATTAAACAGCTGGCCTAAGATAGAGACTCTTAAATAGACTTGGATGTCTCAAACAAGTAGATAGATATGTGGTTTCACCTTACTATATATTTGTTTTATCTTGGCTGTTAATTATTGCATTATTCCTTCATATGTACAGAATGAAGTTAACTATGTGAACACCTTCAGAAAAGGAGGGCAGCTGTCACCCGTGTGTAATGGCGGCATCATGACACCCCCGAAGAGTACTGAAAAACCACCAGTAAAGCACTGAAGTGAACAACACATTGGAACTGAGCAGATACTGGATAGAGTTCATACAAATGAGTAAGTTTTACATAAAGTAGTGCTGTGGCTATCCTTGCCCGCTGCGGAGTTACACTGTCGTTCTTTTCTTTAAAAACGACATCCATTTGGCACTAAATGCCTAGGATGCATCAAGCCCTGGGTTCAATCCCCAGCACTACAAAAGAACAAAACAAAAAAACTTCAAAAAGAGATTGGCACTAAAGAAATTTCCTCTAGCTGTTTAAAAGAAAAGAGGACTTGTTTACAGAGGTGGCTTCACTCCCAAGGACAGTGGATAGAAGCCAGCAACAATTTATGCTGAAGCAGTTGTTTCTGTGTTTCTTTAAGTTCCTGTGTTACTGTGTTTCTCTTGATAAACTAGGAATTTTATCATTGGAATATGGACTAAACTAGTGCTACTTAAAAGATGTATTAGCTGACACAGAACTTGAAATCTAGATTTTTAGATTCTTAAATTCCTATACTCTTGAATGGTGCAATTTGTCTTTTGAAAATGAAATTTAAACTTATTTACAAAGATTGTTTTGTAATAAAGTGACTAATTTATCTGAAGTTGTTTTGTAACAAACAATGATAAAACTTGAATTTTTACAAATGGTGAAGTCAATCTGTTTTTAACTAGTCTGTCTGCCTTGCCGTCGCATTTCTTAATCAGTGAGGCACTGAACCAGATGTTTAACCTGTGCTCTGAACAGTGGGAGAACCAAAGAACCCCTGGCGTCTACAGGGGTTTCACTTCATCAAAGGGTGCTTTATAGTCTTTCCATATCACAATCAAACGACATAAGAAAGTCACTTTATTACACTAAGCTACCCCTAAGTATTTTTGAAATGTAGTGTGACTAAGGCTTTTTGTTTGCAAAACTGGCAGTTCATTTTTAAGTCCCATATTATGAGGACTGTGTCGACATGGAAAGACTTAGCATGTGACCTAAACTTCTATTTTCTATGGCAGAAAAAATATTAAATGTATACTGACTCCTAGAAATCTATTTATTTAAACTTGCTGTATATAGAATAGCTACATATGCATTAAATATTTTAAGTTAGCCTTTGAAAAGGAAATTTGGGCCTAAAAAAGTCAATTTCATTAGAAAAAAGTGATACCAGATTGCCAGGTTACCAGACATGTGAACCCTTTCTCTCTTTGAAGAAATTGTAAACTTTTGTTAATGTGTGAAGTTTTTGTATAGTTTTTGTCTGAAAAGAAAACACCACTAAATTGTACATATGTATTATATAAACTTAATCTTTTAATACTGTTTACTTTTAGCCCATGTTTAAAAAATAAAAGTTTAAAAAATTAACTAACTGTTTAAAAGTAAAGTTTTGCCATTGCTTGTAGAAACTTCTTTTTCCTTCTCTGTGCTGCCAGCTGTAATACTTCCTCAGGGTTGCTTGCATTCAATTCTGTTTGGCCAATGGCTTTGATCTGAAAACAGAAAAGTGTTACAAGTCTTCCTAGTAGTACACATAAGTCAAAGTTAAAAATAACTAAATCAAATTTTAAAATTTAAGAGCTACAGAAAAAAATAATGTAACTATTGCATCGATCTACTAAGATTTAGTTTATACTTATCTGAAGGACATTTTATTACATTAAATAAATTCCTGTATGCTTATGGGTGACCAGGAGAGGAAAAGTAGATGGGAAGAGGCTGATTGGGGGGTGGAAAGACATCACGGGCTATTGCTAAATTGCCCTTGGCTGCCTCCCAGAGATGGAAGGTAAGTAAGTACCTATTATTGCTGAAGACGTGATATAGTTCAGACATAGGGTCTCCTGACCTGGAATTGATCTGAAAACCCCTTGGGGACTAGCTAGGTATCAGAAAGCAACATTCAACCTTCCAAAGTAGCAACAGTCATGCTTAGCTATGACACCTATGAACCACCGCAACCACCAGCACGGCTCAATAAACCCAACAGTGCAGTAGTGTCACTCATACCTTGGTGGTAACCAACAGCTCTCTAATTGGACCTAAGACCTATTCAACAAGAGGGAAACCTGTCCAACTACCCAGGGCTATTAAATCCTGGATCTTGAACCACTTTACAGTATAATCCCTAACTAGATTCTAAACATCTGTCCTTATACCCGCAAGTAAGTGTAGTCCTCACTCCTCAACAAGAAAACTTCTCTTTGCACCAGACAGAAAACATCAACTGATCAAAGTACAGAGTTGTGAAGCCCAGTCACAACAGATATATCTACAGAATAACTTCCACACTTAAGGCTCAGAGATCATTTCAGAAGAGGAATTTTAAAGATTTTAAAAACCAGAGAGTAAGGGAGTTTGCTGTGAGATTGTATCTCCTAGGAGTGTCAGAAGCCCATAAATACTAAGTGAGCTGAACAAGGACAATAGATATGCTGAAGTGAACAGGGGAAAGCTTACAAGTCCTTAATCCTAACAGTGGGAGGAATAGTCCAGGGAAGAGCCCCCAACTAATTACTAGTTATTGTATATACACACATATATGTATGTAACAATTAACCTTTTTTTTTTTAAAGATTTTATTTATTTATTTATTTATTTATTATGTATACAGTGTTCTGCCTACATGCATGATTGCAGGCCGGAAGAGGGCACCAGATCTCATTACAGATGGTTGTGAGCCATCATGTGGTTGCTGGGAATTGAACTCAGGTCCTCTGGAAGAACAGCCAGTGCTCTTATCTGCTGAGCCATCTCTCCAGCCCCCACAATTAACCTTTTTTAAAAAATGGCCATGAATTTGAGAAAAAGAAGGGTACATGAGAGGGTTTGGAGGAAAGGGAAGGGAAAAATGATATACTCTCAAATGTTTTATTTTTTTTAATGATACAGTATAAAAATACTAAGGGAACACTAAGAGTATTGCCTTCCAGCCTCAGCTAAATTAGGAATGAGAGAACAGAAGCAAGATGGCTCATTGGTAAAAGTGTTTGCCCTATTAGCTGGATGCCGTGGTAGAGCTAGTTTCCCAAAATTGAACTCTGAACTCTACATGTATACTGTGATACACATCTACATTCACGCATGATACACATGCACTAATAATAAAAAGGAAACATAATAGGGGCTGGGGAGATGGTTCAATAGGCAGTGTTTGCCACTCAATCCTGACTTGAGTTCAGGTTCCCAGACCACCATAAAGGCCAGCCACAACAGTACACACATCTGTAATTCCAGCATGTCCCTATGGAGAGATGTCAAGTGAAGACAATTCCCAGAAGCCTTCAGACCCACTGGTCTAATGGACCCAGCAATGAACAAAAGACACTGTTCCAAGGTAGAAGGCAAGGATCAACGCCAAGGGTTGTCCTGACCACCACATATGCATCACAGCACATGTGTGCCCACACTTAAACACTACAAACACAATGTATACACATCATTAAAAGGGAAGGAAGAAATGGGAGAAAGTATGGCATTCAATCAATTGGGCTAACTTCATGTTCTTTATTTCACTATTTACGGTGTTAAAAGTCTGTTTCATCTAAATAGTCATATAACTTCATCTGAGTACATCTTAAAAGGTACTAAAAGCATCTACATTTATTAATGAGTAAAAGCAAGAAAAGATCTGCAGTAATACTGATTTACCACATGTAATGAGTGTAAAATTTTAAACATCAGGCCACTGTGGTGGTTTGAAAGAAAATGGTTCCCATAAGCTCACAGGGAGTGGCACGATCAGGTGTGGCCTTCTGGAGTGGATGTGGTATACTGGGGAAAATGTCACTGGTGGTGGGTTTGAGGTCTCAGAAGCTCAAGCCACGCCCAGTGTGGCACTCTTCCTGCTGCCTGCAGATCCAGATGTAGAACTCTCAGCTACCTCTCCAGCACCATGTCGACCTGTATGCCACCATACTTCCTACCACGGACTAAACCTCTGAACTGTAAGCCAGTCCCAGTTAAATGTTTCCCTTGTAACAGCTGCTGTGGTCATGGTCTATCTTCACAGCAATAAAGCCCTAAGACAGATAGCAAGATGGTTTGGGGGTGGGGGGGTAAAACAGCTTGCTGCCAAACCGGACATCCTGAGTTTCAATCTTTGACATAATCTCACATAACAGAAGGAGAGAACAGACTAATGCAAGCTGTCCTCTGACCTTTAGAATACACACACAGAAATGTAAGGGAAAAAAAAAAGACAAGTCAAATTCAAATAAATTACTTATTCAGTAATTGTTGGGGACCATTCTAGTTACCTGTGAACAGCCAAGTCCTGACAGAACAGTAAATATATAGCATGTCCAATGTTGGTGAGTGTTACAGAGAAAAACTTCAAAAGGAGAATGAGAATAAGAAGAGTAACAAAGGGTGGTAGGAGGCATGTTAGTCTGTAAGATGTCCAAGGAAGGCTAAACACTGAAACAGCAGAGCCAAGACCAGAAGGAACATGAATGTTCCTGGATAAGAAAATGTCCCTGGAGAATTACTGTTCTTGACATATCTGAACAATAGTGGGGATATTTGTACTGATGTTAAGCAAAGGGGAAAACCAAGTCAGGAAGCCACTGTAAGGATCCTGTGAGATGAAAAATCACTTGAAGATTTAGACCAGATATATACAATGCTCTATCTAATATTTTAAAGTCAATAAACATTACAAGTAAATAATGATAACTAAATTCTGGCAGTAAATGGGCAAACAATCTTTGCTCAATGGCACAAATCTACATTGTTTAATATTCTGAAAACATCACTGAAGAAAGGTGTAAGGCAACTTACAGCAATCTGTCTTTTATCTGTTTCTCCTCTTTTATGATGAAGATCTAAATGTATCAGTTAAGAAAAATAAAACTGATTATTATATCTTGATGGGATCTCAACTCTTTGAGGCTGGGGAGGTGGTTTATCATGTAAAGGAGCTTGCTGCAAAATCTGATGACCGGAGCTCAACCGTCAAAACCCATATGACAGAAGAAAATTGACTTCAAGCTGGGCAGTGGTGGCGCACACTTGTAATCCCACCACTCGGGAGGCAGAGGCAGGTGGATCTCTGTGAGTTCCAGGACAGCTGGGGCTACACAAGGAAACACTGTCTCAAAAAAAAAAAAAAAAAAAAAAAAAAATTGTGGAACATATTTTCCAAGCTAAAGTAGAAAGAGTTTGGAATTTTAAAAGTATATTTATTACATATATGATTGTATGTTTGTACATAATCTGCAGTGTGTGAATATCACACACACTGAGGGAAACCTTGAAGTCAATTTTCTTTTTTTTTTTTTTTTTTTTGGTTTTTTGAGACAGGGTTTCTCTGTAGCTTTGGAGCCTGTCCTGGACTAGCTCTGTAGACCAGGCTTTAAATTACAGACATGAACTGCTGTGCTATCACAAGCACTGATGGAAGGATACAAGTCAAGTACTCCAAGATAGTGACGTCCCAAATGTAGTCATAGTAGGAATCCATAGCGTCATGGCTGCAAAACAGAATCTCATTACTAATGCAAAAAAGCTTCAGCTTCATATTTAAAACAAAAAACAAAAAAACAAACTCATACCTGTTTTGTTCCTGCAATGACTTGAAGGCGGTCTTGTAGTCAATTTCTCTGAGGAACTGACATAAAATTGCCACCTACATAAACAAATATTTGAAAAAGGTAACATAAGCCTTCTGGTTTGAGAGTAATTTTTATTTTTATTTTCAATTTATCTTATTCTATGTCGGTGAGTATTTTGTCTACACGTACATCTGAGGCACCACATGTGTGCCTGGGGCCTGCAGAGGCCAGAAGATGGCATAGGATCCCCCAGAACTGCCAGGCGGTGGTAGAGCACATCTCTAATCCCAGCACTTGGGTGGCAGAGGTAGGTGGATCTCTTGAGTTCAAAGCCAGCTTGGTTTACAAAGAGAGTTCCAGGACAGCCAAGGCTGTTTATTATACAGAAAAACCCTGTCTTGAAGAAACAAAAAAAGATACCCCAGAACTGGAGTTACAGATGGCTATGAACTGACATGTGGGGGCTGGGAACTGAACCCAGATCCTCTGGAAGAGAAGCCACTGTTCCTAAACACCAAGTCAATTCTCCAGCCTCACAAATACATTCTTTAGGAAAATTTCAAATCATGCTGGATAAAGTCATCTCATATTTATAGATCCCGTTTAATTTTTGTTTCAAATACCTTTACCCAAGATTTTTGTGTCTATGTGAACCACAAAATAGTTCACCAGTGACCTAAATCACAGTTTTAGATATTTCTTCATTTGAATGGGAATCCAAAGGTGGAAACTGCCAAGCAAATACCCTAGCATTCAAGGACATAGAAACATTGTACCCTTAAAAACTGGCAGATAGAGAAGGTCATTTTTAAAATACATAGGCCACACAGAAAGCATCGAATTCAATCAGGCAGATAGGTCTGAATGTTTATCTTGGAGGGAACTGGGAGTGTTGTGAGGATCAGGGTTAATCTTCAGTATCAGAAAAAGCAAAGATTAAAAATAAAAATTGAGGGATTGGGGAGATGGTAAAGAGGTTAAGAACACTGGCTGCTCGGCCGGGCGGTGGTGGCGCACGCCTGTAATCCCAGCACTCAGGAGGCAGAGGCAGGCAGATCTTTGTGAGTTCGAGGCCAGCCTGGTCTACAGAGCTAGTCCAGGACAGGCTCCAACGCTACAGAGAAACCTTGTCTCGAAAAACCAAAAAAAAAAAACAACAACAAAAAACTGGCTGCTCTTCCAGAGGTCTTGAGTTCAATTCCCAGCAACCACATGGTGGCTGACAACCATCTCTAATGAGATCTGGTGCTCTCTTCTGGTGTGTTTAAGTATACATGCAGGCAGAACACTGTACACATAAATAAATCTGTTTTTTTTAAAAAAAATTGAACGTGCAAAGACAACCTTTTCTAATTCTCTTGGGTATTTAATTAGAAGTGGAACTGCCCAACAGTTTGCCAAAGCTGCACCTTTTCAAGTTCCTAGTAGCATGACATTTCCAATTTTCCACAACCCTGGCTGATTTGCATTTCCCCAATGACTAGTATACATATCTTATCATAAATATAAGAAAGTATAACGTGCTTCTTTTCCAGTTAAGTGTAATGGTCAATGTTTACTAATTCCTACCTACATCTAGTTCAGTTCTATAAATTACTAAGAAATTTAAAGAATATGCTAAGCTACTAACAGTCCTTCTGATACAAAAAAAAAAGCTACTTCCCACCACACAATTACATATAAACGCATGACTATAAACCAATACTACAGTATCAAAAACTAACCTGTGTGTGACAATTCAGCAAAGAACAGCACTTAATCATTCGTTTTATCACCTACAAAAGACAATGATTATTTTCAAAAATTAGCTAGCACTGACTAATAAATCACTCTGGTACAAGATGTCAGTAACTGTGGGAATTCAGAGCTTCCCATTCACTTTTGCTAGTTTAAAATGCTATAAAGAAATAATCTAAAAATCTTTAAATCTTACTTTTAAAATTTGTTAAATGCTGAAAATTCTCATTTGTTATGTTATACTAGTGGTCTAAATCAGACTTAATAGCAGCATATATTAAAAGAGCAAAACAGAATTTGGTTTGAGGTAGAGATGGGGGGAAAGTATGTCAAAGGTATGAGCAAGCAAGATGAATACATCTAGAGAGCTAATGGCCAGCATGAGAGTTAATTTATCTTGAAGGGCTAGAGATAAAGCTCTTGAGTAGCACACACCGAGTCCTAGGTAAGACCCCAACACTATAAAAATCATAATGGAAGTGCAATGTGCACTAACAAAATCTAGAAAGAGTGGATTTCACAGACCAGGCAGAGTGGTGCACACCTTCAATGCAGCACTAAGGTGGTAGAGGCAGGAAGATCTCTGAGTTCAGGGCCAGCCTGGTCAACATAGTGAATTTCAGGCAAGCCAGGGCTACACAGAGACCCTGTCTCAAAAACAAACAGGAACAATAACAAAAAGTGGATTTTAGAGTTTTTTGTTTGCTTTATAGATCTATCAATCACATCCCAGGCTGGCCTCATACTTGTAGTGATGCTTCAGCCTTCCAAGTGCTGGGACCATAAATATGTACCACAACAGCTGATTCCTGACTTCAGGAATTCCTATCACAAAAGGGTAACTATGGAAGGCAATGTACATTTACTGTAATACCACTTTTTAGGTGTATCACAACATGCTTTATGTCATAAACACACATAAGGAAGGGGGGGTAGGCAATAGAATCTATATAATTTGAGAGCTAAGTGGGTATTCTAACAGGATTAGTTGGGGAAAAGAACAGAGCATGGTGCTCAGGACTGGGGCTTAGTGAACTCAAACAGCTAAAAGTGTTTGGTGTTTTGGAGGGCTTTGTGGAAGGGTAGGTCATTTTGTTAGGAGAGAACCCAGTAAAGTAAGACACTGAAATCAGTTTTGAATGGGCTGAGTCCAGAGTTTGGGGGTGTGGGTGAGGGTATCAAAGCAGCAACAAGCATTGTACATACTAGCCCTGAAAAGGAGATGCAAGCTGGGCACGAAAGAACATGCCTGTGAATCCTACAAGTGGGGAGACTGAAGAAGGTGAATCACTACAAGTTCAAAACTAATATGGGCTACATATCAAGTCCATCTCCAAAAGGCCAAAAACCAACAAATGGAGAGCAATATGGTCTAAAGCCATCAACTTGAGAGTTATCATCACACACACAGCAATAGCTAAGTTCCACCCTAAGAAGGCTCATGAAGAAAAAAACTGAAGATAGGCAAGCAGCAAGCAAGCCCACAGAACAACTTACTTGATCTGTATACACATCAGGGGGCACAGCCTTATTAAAGAAGTCAGAGCAGACAGCCCCAGCCTGGAGGTAATAGTGAAGAGCTGCTGAATGCTGATTTGTTGCTAGAAAAGAAAAGAGGAGTGAAGAGTTACTTGCTGTTAAAATACAAGAGTTGAAACAGATTCAAACAATAAGTTAAAGATAAAATTCTGGGCCAGCAAGATGGCTCAGCAGGTAAAGGTGCTGCCACCAGGCCTGACCACCCGAGTTTGATCCTTGGGACCCACGTGGTAGAAAGGGAAAAGTGACTTCCACAAGTTGTCATCTGAACTTCACATGTATGCCATGTGCACACACTCACATATTATTTTGAAAAAGGGTAGAACTTGGTATTTGGCTAAGCAGTGATAATACATTTTATTCAGGATAACATTGTGAAAAACTGCCTTCATATAAAAAAACAAAAAACAACAAAAAACATTTTTCAAAGTGATACAATAAATTCTTTACCTCCTAAAACTGATTAACCAAAATCTAGATCAGATTTCTCATTAAATTTATAGTATAGATATATATATATATATATCTCCTATACTAAACACACACACACATATATGTTTATTTGTTTGTTTTGTTTAGCTTTGTTATGTTTTTCAAGACACAGTTTCTGTGTAACCCCGGCTGTCCTGGAACTCTCTGTAGACCAGGCTGGATTTGAACTCAGAGATCCACCTGCCTCTGCCTCCTGAGTGCTGGGATTAAAGGTGCATGCCACCACCACCCAGTGACTGTAGGATTTATTATAATGGAGACTTTTATTTCCCATATATCCAGACTAGAAATATTTCCTAATTTTTGAAGGTACTTTAGAATCTACATATCCAGTGTGCAATTAGACATTCAGATTTGGCAATGCATTCTTCTGAAAGCTAGGGTGAAAATAACTGTTAAAAACAAGCAATTAGGGGCTGGAGAGATGGCTCAGCAGTTAAGAGCACTGACTACTACTCTTCCAGAGGTCCCGAGTTCAATTCCCAGCAACCACATGGTGGCTCACAACCACCTGTAATGAGATCTGGTGCCCTCTTCTGGCCTGCAGGGACACGTGCAAGCGGAACACTGTATACATAATAAATAAGTAAATCTTAAAAAAAAAAAACCAAAAAAACAAGCAATTAGCTGACATGGTGGTACACACCTATAATCCTGGTACTTGAAAAGTAGAGACATCATGATGGGCATTTAAGGCCATCCTCAGCTAAGTCATGACTACAGGCCGTTGATAGACCCTATCTCAACCCTTACAACACCCCAAAATTACTGAATACATGTAGCTGAGGCTTTCCTGTGTCCCACCTGGCCAGTCCTGCAGCCGCTTGAACCCAAGTAAACACACAGATACTTATATTACTTATAAACTGTATGGCCGTGGCAGGCTTCTTGCTATCCAGTTCTTATATCTTTAATGAACTCATTTCTATTAATCTATAAGTTGCGACATGACTTGTGGCTTACCAGTACTTTACACCTTACTTCTCATGGTGGCGGTGGCTGGCATTGTCTCCTGACTCAGCCTTCCACTTCCCAGAATTCTCCTCTCTGCTTATCCCACCTATACTATACTTCCTGCCTGGCTACTGGCCAATCAGTGTTTTGTTTATCAATCAATCAGAGCAATACATTCACTGTATACAGAAAGACATCCCCAGCAGATACATGAAAGTTCATTTTATTATCTCTGTACCTTTAAATTTTGAAATTCATGTTTTAAAAACATTGATCCCAAAAATGATACCAGTCAGGAATTTTATCTGTATAGTAAGATGAATTTTGGAAATTCCATATTACCTTGGAAATCCTATGACATAGAATTATTTATGGCCCCCATAGACATTAATTTCCAAGAATACAGATTTTAGAATTACCTATGTAACTCTGTGTGCATGCACGTGCACACACACACACAAATGCTCCCCAGCTGGGGACAGGGTCTTAGCATGTAGCCTTGGCTGGCCTGGATATTCCTCCTATGTAACTTGAACTTGTACCAATCTCCCCATGTCAGTCTTCCAAGTGCTGAGGTTACAAGGATGAGGAACCACACATTTAATTTCACATACCAGCCACGGATTCCCCTGTCCTCTCACCCCCTAGAGTTTTCACATTTACTTATATCACTTATTTATTGTGCATATGCATATCCTCGAATGCGCATAGGCAGGTCACAGGCCAACTCTGCAGAGCTGGTTCTCTACGTCCACCGTGTGGGGTCCCGGATACTGAAACCGGGACATCAGGCTTGGTGGCAAGTACCTTTACCTACTATGCCATCTCATCAGACCCAGGCTAGAATTTGTAAGCAGGAATTTTACAAACAAGCCTCACTCATATTACCACATCTAGAGAGATGGTGCAGTGGTTAAGAAAGAGTACAGATTGCTCTTCCAGAGGAGCTGACACAAATAAAACATAAAGCAGTAAATATCTCACTTACCAAAATAAATATCTGCTTGAATAATTAACCAAGCATGGTTGTTTGGATTTATAGTGAGTGTATATCGAACTAGCTCTTTCACTGTGATTGCTACAGCTTCAAAATCCACAGACTGGAGGCTGAAGGAAAATATTATACATTAATCTCTATTTTCAAAGTCTGTTTCAAATTCCATACATGCATTTATTAAAAAACAAAAGACACAGCCAATATCTCAGTAGCCACATTATAATACAACCTTTACCTCTGTTTAGCATTACTTAGAGCAACAACAAAATTCTGTTTTCTAGAAGGCACAAAAAACCAAAGGCTCAAACATTAACAAATACTGCTATGCGCCCTTAAATCCACCCAGAACTTCTCACAAGAGTGTGCTCCTGATCCAGTGTTTCACTGGCCCTGATGAGGTTACAGGGCAGGGGTGGCACATACGCCATTTCAGTGCAGCAACACAGTCAAGAAAACAGCAGGGAGAAGTCCAGATGCTCTGGCCTGAGTAAAGCCAGGCCAGCACCCACGAAAACTGCCGACTGCTCCTCCTTCCTAGAAACCAAAAGCATAGTGGAAGGGAACCCCAGTCTCAGATTCAGAAGCTGATGAGGCTCATCTGTCAAGGCCATTTACAAGGGAGCATGACAAAGCACTTCTGTTGGCTTAAGGGGTTAGACTTTCTCATGACCCACAACTGTACCCAGTACAATGAGGAAGAAACTGCAGTATTGTTAGCAAACGACCAGGTCTAAAGGAGTTAAACTGGCTTATGTTGTTTTACTGAATCTATAAAATGTTACCAGGTCTGAGAGTCCTGTCTATGTGTAATCAAGTATTAAATAGTAACACTTAATCCAGTGTCCCCACACTGTTCTTGGAATGCCATCTTAGGAATCCATAAGGACTCTTGGTCAGGTGAGATATGGTCAAACCTTTTATTTTTTTCAGAATCAATTTACATTAATGTATTAGCATCATAAAAGACAGCAATTAAGCCTGCACTAACTTATTAACTCTCACATGTCAAGGGTATATACTACTTTTATACCCGTTTTAGAGATGAAGAATTTAGCATAAAAGCAAGTTCCTTGCGGTCCCATACCTAGTGCACGAAGAGCATGCTTCAGGGCTCCAATAGAAGCCCCGTCTGCTTCTTATGAACATAAACTGGAAATCGACTGTGACAGTCTGAACTTAAGCCAAACAAGTGACAGAGGTAACAAATTCAATCACTGAAGCCACCAGTCAGAAAGACAAAATCAGAGGCAGGGAATGTAGCTCAGTTGCAGGATGCCTGCCTAGCATTGGTTCTGAGTTCAATCCCCAGTACCATTCAAAACAAAGAAGCAGGACACAAAACTTCTGATTCCTGGAATGCTGTATCGTATAGCAAATGGTGTATAAAATGAGAAACATACACAGTCCAATCTGCAGCCTGGGTGCCGGGGTGCACATGCACATGGTGCAAGCGCACGTGGACAGGTAAGCACACTGCTCCTTTGGAGGCCCACAGCGGACAGATGTCACAGAGCCACTCTAACTTTCCAGTCTGCTGTATGTGACACAACTGCTCTCCTCTCTCCCTCCCTCGTTTTTTTTCTTTTTTTTTGGGGGGGGGGGGGGGGGGGGGAGGGGGGCACGACAGGGGACCTCATTATGTAGCTCAAGTTGGCCTCAAGCTTGACGGTCCTCCTGCCTCAGTTGTAGGCATGCACCACTGTTGAGACATGGAGTCATTGAGGAGATTTCTGAGTGCTTGTAAGAAAATTCCAAGAAACCAAGACAAGAGTCTGTGACCCCAGTTTCTTCAAAAACATGAAAATGTTCATGGGTAGTGGATTATTCATTACAACAGGCCATTGTTTATATGGCTTTATGGAAAAGCATGCTTTTGCCACGTATGACTTGCCTGCCACAGACAGCTTGCCCTTGTGACTGGATACTTTACTGTGACTCTTCGCATCCCTCACAGGACAAACTGGTGCTCTGAAAGAGTTGACTATCGCATGGACTTTAGTCCCCCTCACTTATCAGCTCCACCCTCCCAGGTCCCAGCCTCTAGACCGGGAAGCAGACCACCAGAACTGCTGCTTCCAATCGCTGAGAGATGGAAAAAGATTATTTTTATTCACTGTACTATCTTTCTACCGATTAAACCTTTTCTTCTTCAAAGATGTCACTAAGATTGAAAATATAAGGTAGGGAACCTGTCCCTCAAGCACATAGTAAGCTTAGGAGGGATGGCAGAAATTTGAAAAAGGAACTTTGGGTCATAATACTGGCATGATGCTACTCCTGTAACCCTAGTAACTGGGGAGACTGAGCCAGAAGACTGACAGTTCCAGACCGGCCTAGACTACAAAAAGAAACCCATGTAAAGGAAGGAAGGTGAATGGATGAACTGGTCCTGTGACAGCTAAAAAGGGCTGGGAGACCCATAAAACCACAGGAGTAGAACAGATCTACAGCGAATTATAAAATAAATCCCTTTTCTAATTGTTAGGACAGTAACAACGGCAGCAGAAAACCACAAAGATGTCTGCAGAATCGAACCTACTTGTGGCCTTTAATTACTTCAGGGTATCTATACCAAACAAGATGATTTCTAAATACATAGTTTATTCTAAGTATATACTACTACTTACTTAGGAATGGAAGATGGCCAAATAGAAATGTGTTCAGCTGTGATATCATTCACAATGTCCTCCTTTTAGAAAGAAAAATGTTTTTTATTTTTAATCAGCATGATTTTTAACAATTTATTTCAAATAATTTTTTAATGAAATTACAAGATACTGACCCGAACATTGTGAAGCTTCACAAAGAGTGATACAATAATAGTCAAAACCAGTGGTTCCTATGAGAAAGAAAACACAAGAAGAATATTAAAAAGTGTGTGTGCTGGTACTTGTGTGTCCTGCCAATCTCCGAGGCATCATGTCATACTCTCTTACAAGAGAACTCTGTCAGGTGAGAATCTGGCCTCTACTTGGGAACACAGAAAATCTCACAACAAAATCACAGCGCATACTATACACGAAAATCATCACATTTAGATACCTGGCTTATAATCACCAGTATATCTTTCTTTTCTTTCCCATTTTTTTGGGAGAGCAATGCCAGGAAATTGAACCCAAACCCCTGAGCAAACACTCAGCCACCACTGAGTACACTCTCCCATAGCACTTCCTTTTATGTGACTTTTGATATCTTTCCAAGACTTCTTGCTACTTCCAAAATTGAACTATGTATTCATTTAAAGTGATACTTAAAAGATGAAACCTAGGTTAGACCATTAAGTAAACACACATTTAGGGAGACTTGTATGTGATAGGTGACTTTATATTTGTATGTTTTTTTGAGATAAGGTCTCCTTATATAACCCAGGCTGCCTTCAAATTTGAAATCCTCACATCTCAGCTTCCCAAGTGCTTGGATTATAAGTGTGTGCCACCACACCTATCCTAAGACTTAGTTTAAAAAGGTCCCACAGTTAAGAACCCTAGCTGCTCTTCCAGAGGACCTGGGTTCAATTCCCAGCACCCACATGGCAGCTCACAACTATCTGCAATTCCACTTTGAGGGGATCTGACACCTTCACACCAACGCACATAAAAAAATAAAGTTTAAGAAAAAAAAAAAAAAGATACTACTATATTATTAAAACCAGCAAGCAAAATTCATTTCTTGATTCAGATTATTCCATGCTCAATAAAAATCACTCCAGACAAACATGTTAGTGATTAAACCAACATTTGAAATCTTATAAAACTCAGTGATTAGGGGCTGGAAAGATGGCTCAGTGGTTAAGAGCACTGACTGCTCTTCCAGAGGACCTGGGTTCAAGTCTCAGCACCCACATGGTAGCTTACAACTGTCTGTAACTCAAGATCTGACATCCTCACACAGACATACATGCAGCAAAACACCAATGCAAATAAAATAAAATAAATTATATTTAAAAAACTCAGTAATTACATAAAAAAACTTACCCGTAATTTTTTGATAAAAGAAAGCAGTTCACTCCTACAAAAAAATTTGTAAATATACTTAATATCAGACATTAAAATAAGATAAAGAATGTAAATGATGTAATGCTTTACTCTCCTCTTTTAGTTATGAAAAGTATGTTTAGCCAAGCATACTGGTGCACGTCTTTAATCCCAGCACTCAGGGGGCAGAGACAAGTGGATCTCTGTAAGTTCAAGGTCAGCCTGGTCTACAGAGTGAGTTCTAGGACAGCCAGAGCTACACAGAGAAACCCTGTCTCAAAAAACCAAAATGAAGTTTATTATACCCATTGTCATAACCCAGTAACATTTATTCTCTACTTTAATCACATGAATTCCTCAATATGATCCAACTACAGACATTACTGATTTTCAATTTTTAATTTCACAGAGATGAAATAAAACTGCTGGGACCAGCAAGATGGCCAGGTGGGGAAAGGTATTTGCTGACAAGCAGAGGACCTGAATTGGAAAGAAACAACTTGTCCAGTTGTCCTCTGAACTCCACACATGCAAAGCAAACAAACAAATAAATAACTAAACTGCTGATAGACAGTCTTCTTAAACAAAAGGATATTATTTCCAGAAGCGGAGAGGAACACCTCCAAATTCTTTTAAATACATTAATTCATTTCATGAATGAACACACACACACACACACACACACACACACACACACACACACACACACACACACGGCATGGTGCGCCTGGGGAGAACAGGAGATAGCCTGCAAGTGTTAGTCTTCTTCCTCTAGCACATAGCTGGGACTGAACTTGAGACACCAGGCCTGGTGGAGAACGCCTTTACCCAGTGAGCCATTTCACCAGCCCACAATTCTTTTTGCTTCCTATTTTGGTTTTTGAGACAGGGTCTCACTATGTAGCTCTGGCTGTCTTGGAACACGCACTGTAGGTCAGGTTGGCCTTGAACTCACAGAGATCCGCCTGCCTCTGCCTCCGCCTCCCAAGTGCTTGGATTAAAGGCATGCGCCACTATACCCATCTCCAGAATTATTAAAATCTTGAGTTTTAAGATTATTATACATTATTGTATATATGTATACATTATATGTATTAATACATATACATCTTGGGATTCTTTTTGTTTTGTTTTGCAGAAATGAACCCAGTCTTGTGAACATTAGGTAATATTCCCCCACTCTGCTACATGACAGCCTAAGATTATCTATCTTTAGGATAAAGATGTTCTTGACAAAGTACAGGCAGTATAAACAAATCTGAATGCACAACTATTACGGAGAGAAACGTACCGATACATTATGCCTAGTGTGGACTCCCTCTGCTTTATCAAACTAACTCGGCCATCACTTCCTCGTTTGTGCTGGTTAGACACACTGCAGATCTGAACAACCACTTCCCACAGGTCTTTGGCAGTCCGCCTGCTCTCTTTAGGGCCTGGAAGTTCTTTGCAGGTGGCTGCTAAAAGCTGTCCAAGCTGTAATGTGAAAACCAAAACAAAAATATATAAAAGAAAATCTAATTTACATGACAATCTTATTATAAGGGTACACTGGAGGAATGACAGAAACCTACACAAACATTCAAACATTTATGCTCAGTATTCAATAAAATGTCTGAGAATTTTCCTTCCACCATATGGGTTCTGGGGATCAAACTCAGGTTGTCAGACTTGGTGAAAAGCACCTTTTATATGCTAAGGCAATGCACCGGCCTCAGTCAAGATAAAATTACCAAGATTACAGAAGGTGGTTGATCTAATTAAAGTTGACTTAAGGCCCTAAGATGCAGGACCAACTTTGGAATAAAGAGGGTACAAGTTTAAATCAAATTCAGGGCCAATAAGATAGTCCAGTAGGGCTGGGCAGTGGTGGTGCATGTCTTTAATCCCAGCACTCAGGAGGCAGAGGCAGGCAGATCTCTGTGAGTTCGAGGCCAGTATAGTCTACAGAGCGAGATCCAGGACAGGCACCAAAGCTACACAGAGAAACCCTGTCTCAAAAAACCAAAAGGAAAAAAAAAAGCCTTGTAGGTCAGATTAAAAAAATCTAAAGAGATGGGCTGGAGAGATGGCTCGGCGGTTAAGAGCACTGGTTGCTCTTTCAGAGGTCCTGAGTTCAATTCCCAGCAACCACATGGTGGCTCACAACCATCCGTAATGAGATCTGATGCCCTCTTCTGGCCTGCAGGCTAACATGCAGGCAGAATACTGTATACATAATAAATAAATAAAAGTATTTAAAAAAAAAATCTCAAGAGAGCCTGCGGTGGTTGTGCACAACTTTAATCCCAGCACTCGGGAGGCAGAGGCAGGTGGATCTCTGTGAGTTCGAGGCCAGCCTGGGCTACAGAGCGAGTCAGGCTCCAAAGCTACACAGAGAAACCCTGTCTCGAAAAAACAAAAAACAAAACACAAAACAAAAAAATCTCAGGAGAGATGGTATAGCCCTTAAGAGCACTGGCTGCTCTTCTAGAGGATCCAACTACAATTCCCAGCACCCACATAACAGATCACAACCACCTGTAACTCAAATTTCAAGAGATCCAATGCACTCTTCTGACATTGAGGACACCAGACATGTAAGTGCATAGACATGCATGCAAGCAAAACACCCTTACACACAAAATAAAGTGGTTCTCACCACTCAAACAAATGGGAGCTGTTTTCCCACAAGATCAGCACTGCTGCCACTAACATCCTCCTCCCCAACTGTGCACTGGAGTGACACTAACCCTGTGCCTGTAAACCCTGTAACCCTGGGCTGCTGCCATTATACCACAATGTCTCCCTTTCTGGCCCAAAGAGTGGACGAGATAGTTTTGTATTATTTCAAAAGGGACTATTAGTCATCTGCCAAATTTGTCCCTTCCCTTTGATTATATAATAGGTAACGTGTTAAAAGAAAACATGGTCTTTACCCTCAGCCCTAGCCAAGTCATATTCTCAGCAGAGTGGGTTGTGGGGCAGAAGCTGCGCACACGTCTACAACCTGAGCGCATGGCAGGAGACTGAGGCAGAAAATTCAGGAGTTCCGGGGCAGCCAGACTACATACAGACACTGTCACAAAACAAAGCGAACGCGCGTAACAAAGAACGTAAACATCACTAACGTCACTGTCCTACTCCTCAGAGACACAGAGTACATCCTCATCTTTCCATGTTTTTACAGACACATATCCCAAACAAAACTGGAAGAAACTGCTCCAAACCACACTGTCAAAACATAATTCTCACTTTCTACCTCTGCTTCTTTCTTAATATCAAACGAGAAAGGGGCCAATTATGGAAGGAGGCCTAATTATCTAATCACTAGGTAACTTGATTAATTACCTTTTAGCAAGATCACTACATATTCTTCCTCCTTTTGGGCTATATCAAGGGACTGCAGGAGGCAATGAGATAACTTATGCAATCTAATTCACAACTTCCTGTGTCCTTACACATCACAAGCCAAAAACATTTCCACACAACCATGTGCCTGCCTGTCTCTCATGGTACATGACCCCAAAGACTGCTAGAAGTCAAGAGAAGAGCTACTGTTCTGTCTTAACAATGAGCAGCAAACTTAATTCTAAACGGAAACATTAATAATCATGGAAAAACAGTTCTGAGAGCTTATTATTAAAGGTCATGGGGAGAGTGTTGGACATAATCACGTTACTTTGGATATTAGAACTCATAGTCCAGAAAATTTACTAAAGACATAACAAATAGCTGAAACCCCAAAGGCAATTTAAATATACCAATACATTCATGAGCTGAATGAGGAAGAAAACAAAAGAAGCGATAGATTTTCAAAGATTTGAACTCAAATGAGCTCATATGCATGCCTAACTAGCTCCTAGGAAGCAGAGGCAGGAAGACCAGAAGTTAAGGTTATCCTTGGCTATACAACAAATCAAGACAAATTGGGTAACTGGTCAAAAGGAAAAATGGATAGAAGCCATGTTTTCCACCAGTTAAGAGTCTGACCTTAGTGCTCAAAGAAGAAATGGTAACAACCCTCCTGCTACTTTACCAATGTAGCAAAACGTTTGCTGAATCTCACAACTTGTGTTTGTATGTTCACATTATAGGGTACTAGGAAGCAGTATCAGGACAAAGTCAAGTGGCTTACACTATCTAAACTACAGTGTGTTGGGATTACTTTGGTTTCATATATGCCAGGAAAGATCTCTAGAAACTAAGCTACATCTCCAGCCCCAAACTGTACTTCACTACAAACTGACAAGTGCTTGCCTTAACTGGCATGGTACTATAGAAATCAGACAAATTTCAGAGTAGTAGAAATGAGTGAAATGGGTACAATCATACAGAGAGTACTAACAATATAAAATACTAACACTCTGATAACCATTTTAGATTAAATATTAATTACCTTGACATATGGATTACTCTGAAGTAAAAATGCAGGAACTTGCAGAGTAAGATACTCATTTTCTCTCCAGTTTAACATGAAAGCAACACATTCTTCAGCTACAACTTGACGAAGTGGAATATCTAAAGAACAAGTAAGAAAGAGTTGGAATAGCCAAGTGAGGAGACAAAGGTTGGGGAGGCAAGAGGGTCAGAAGTTCAAGGTCACCCTAAGCTCCACAGCAACTGCAAATGACAAAAGACCTTCCCCATGAACAAGTGAACGGACAGATACATACTCAAAATACGAAAGTAGTGAGGGGGGAAAAAATCACCAGCGCTTGCTTTAACCATTATTTCTTTGAAATAAATATACCAAAGTATGTTGTGAACTTTTTGTGGCTCAAAGCAGTAACAAGATTTTAATGTATTTTATGAATAAAAATATAATGCATCTCAAGTCACAATGCCAAGACAATGTCATGGAGAGACAAATGAATCTGGTGCCTGAGGCCAGAATAGGCCATTGGATCTCTGGGAACTGCAGTTATACATGGTTGGAAGACATCATGTGGGTGCTTGGAACTGAACCCAGATGCTCTGTAAAAGCAACCAGTTCTCCTATCTGCTGAACCATCTCTCCATCCCCTCTCCACCCCCCCCCCTTTTTTTTTTTAAGATAGTGTCTCTCATTGAATCTGCAAGGGCACCCCATTACACATATGCACATACTAGACAAATCTCTCCCACATCCTGACCCTCAGAGAGAGCATGCCTACCAACTCTGACTCTTACAGTGGTACTGATTCAGTCTATGCTATAGTCAAACACTTAAGTACATAATTATGGCTTCGACAAAAATAGGAACTATACCCATGGGAAGAAAAAATCTTTTCCTTACTTTTCTCGAAACATTTGAAATAATGCAACTTTTTCTTCTAATTCTAAACAGCAGTAATAACATAAGCTATAGGACAAGTTGCTGAACAGTTAAGTAAGAATTTACCTAAATTATGTGTTTACTGACAATCCACCATGAGGGAAAAAGAGAGAAACTGGCGTATGTGACTTCCATATTAGTTCACCAATGTAAAGCCTGGGTAGGAGCTACAGCTAGGCAGTAAAGTGCTGGCTTGGCAGGTGAGGCCCTGGATACAATCCCCATTACCACCCAACACAAACATCATGCTAACAAAGAGCACTGGTGAGCTAAAGCTGAAAGATACCAACACACACTGTTGAAAACTTGTCTTCTAAAATTACAAGTCTCTTTGGAAATTAGAATGTAATAATTAAACTTACTCATAATCCCCCAGAGGGCTACCAGTCATTACTGCTTCGGCATAGTTAACATCTTTCCTCACAATTCAGTTTTACTGTCTATAGTATCAAATGTATACATTAATTTCTGCAACTACATTTCAAACCTATGAATAAGAATAAGAAACCACTGTACCTAAAAACCATGTCAGTTTACATGGTAAGCTCACTTTCAGAGTAAGATATTTAATATCTGAAGTGGACTCTCAACCCCTGTTCCTGAAGTGAGTGGTCACAAGTGAATTCCTGGCACCCTTCAATCAGTTTGAGTACATTTTATTGAATAGTGAGACAATAGCCTTCAACCAATACAGCTCAGGACATTTGATCCTTTACAGCATATATACATACCTTTTTATATTAAAAACAAAAATAATTTAAAAAAACCACACACCAAAATTAGTAAGAACTAAGGTTTATACAACTCTGTAAGCTTGTATTTTATATACTTACCACCAAAACCAAAGAAATTCATGACAGAATTAGAAGTAGAAAAACAATTACCTTTGTATCATCTCCTTTCCTAACTCCTGCCCATTATCTATATTCAGTCCTTACCTATCCCCTTTAACAGACTATACTTTTTCGTTTTGTTTGTTTTGAAACAGAGTCTCTGTATGTAGCTCTGGCTGTCCTGGAACTCACTGTGTAGACCAGGCTGGCCTTGAACTCACAGAGCTCTAAGTGAGTACCTCTGCCTAGTGAATGCTGGGATTAAAGGCATATGCCATCAAACCAGGCTTCTACCAGGATATCATAAGATTGCAATGTTAGACCTGGATTGACAATTCACACCGGGAATCTGAGCATAAGAGGCCCAAGTGTAAGCCCAGAAGAGTGGCACACACTTGTAGACCCAAACACTCAGGGAGCCAAGGCAAAAGGTTCACTTGAAGCCAGATGGTCAGCATAGAAAGACTATGTGTTAGAAAATAAATAAAATTACAACACCTAGTTTCCACAATGTGTTGAAAAGTCCAATAAAAACCCAATCTACCCCAAACCCCTGCCTCTGCAACTTCTGAATGGGACTACACTAGAAGTAAGATTTCTTTCTTTCTTTTTTTTTTTTTTTTTTTTTTTTTTTTTTTTTTGGTTTTTTCGAGACAGGATTTCTCTGTGTAGCTTTGCTCCTTTCCTGGAACTCACTTGGTAGCCCAGGCTGGCCTCGAACTCACAGATATCCGCCTACCTCTGCCTCCCGAGTGCTGGGATTAAAGGCGTGCGCCACCCCCGAGAAGTAAGATTTCTGCATATATAATCAGTCGAACTGAGGTCATGTAGTTTAGGGAGGACCCTAAATGCTGTAAGCAGTGTGCTTCTAAGAGAAAGCAAGCAATGGAAACAAGGGCAGACTAGAGGACGCAGCTAGAGTCAAGCATGCCAAAGATGGCCAGGCACAGCTAGCAAGGTTTAGCAGGGCATGGCTGAGTCCCTCTGATTTCAGATGTCTAGTCTACAGCAGTGCAATGGTAATTTCTGTCATCTGAAGTCACCCTGTTTGCATGGCTGGTATGGAAACCCTAGGGAAGTAAAGTTTCTCCCCTGTCACCAATGTTCTCAAGTTACCTCCAAACCCAAACTGTTCCAGGATAGAAATTTTCCAATAGAGGTAAAGCCAGGTAAACAGATCCCTACCCAACAACACCCCAACTATAAAACTATAAAAACTATACCCAGTGAAGTATAGAATTTTGTCTGTGGACATGTGCCCTCCTCTTACCAGGAAGCCTCATTTCCAGATATCCTCGGACCCTACTAATAAGGTCGGAAGGAGGTCTCTCTCCTGACTGTCCCATTCCAGCTTCATGGGTGTGAATATCCAAAAGTAACATCTCATTCAGCATAACCTGGCGGAGTTTCGGTGAGAACTCTGTTACCAACTCCAAACAAGCTGCAAACAGCTGCTTTGCATGGGGAAAGTCCTATAAAAGAAGCAAGAGGATGATAGCCTGAGTCAGTCCTCTGGGGCCAACGGGATGTGTGTGTTCACAGGCACAGGAAAAGAGAAGGGCACAGCTGAAAAGTTACCACTGCAGCTAGGAGAGTGAGGCCAGACTATCTTTTTCTTTACTGTTGATTTATTACAATAAATAACTATAAATGCATGCACTACTAAACAAGCTGGACACAAATTATACAGTAACAAAGAACGATATTCCACAAGTATAAAATGTCATGACAAGAACCCTTCTCCACCTAAGATACTCAGACTTTGACCACAGACCCTGAAGTAGGCTTCCCATTCCACACTCTCTGCATATCGACTGTGTACCTACCTAACAAACCAAACAAATGTAACCATCTACGTGCTCCTCACACCTTTCCTACTCCTCCCACTGCAAACTGGCATTGACACTCTCCCAGTCCCTTTCTCATCTCAACACGGTGACTCCCCAGTTACGAGGAGGCAGCAGCCCTCACAGTAAGGTCTTCGCAGCTACCTTCCTGGAGTCAGGGGCAGCACTGCAGTGTCCTGCTAGTCACTCTGTTTTGTTTGTTTCTTAGACAGGACCACAAGATGCAGCCATGGCTGTCCAGAACTGCCTATGCAGACCAGTATGGCTTCAACCTCACAAAGATCTGGTTCTTCCTCCCAAATGCTAGAAGTAAAGGCATGGACCATCACACCCAAATGCTTCTCTTTTCCTTAAAGACTTTCTCTTTTGGGGCGGGAGATGGCTGAGCGGTTAAGAGCACTGACTACTCTTCCAGGGGACCCAGGTTCAATTCCCAGCACCCACATGGTAGCTCACAATTGTCTGTAATTCCAGGACCCAATACCCTCACACAGACATACATACAAGCAAAGCACAAATTTAAAAAAAAAAAAACCTTTCTCTTGGTTTTTCAATACGGAGTTCAATTCCTGGCACTCACATGGCAGCTCACAAGTCTGTAACTCCAGTTACAGGGGATCCAACACCCTCACACAGACATACATCAGGCAAAACATCAATGCATATAAAGTAAAAATAAATCATTAAAACAAGGGGTTGCACCACCACCACCAGTCACAGACTATTTTTATTTTGTGCATGAGTGTTTTGTTTGTATGTATGTGCAGTGGGTGTGTCCATAAAGTGGGCATTAGACCCCAGGGAACTGAATTTAGAATGTTGGTAAGCCACCACATGGGTCCTGGAAACCAAACCAGGTCCTCTACAAAAGCAGCAAGTGCTCTTAACTGATGAGCCATCTTTCCAGACTTACTATCTTTTCCTGTTTTGTATTTGTGTGGTATCTATACTTATCACATCGTTCGAGCTGATGGTGCTCTGCTCTAGGATTCCATCCTGTACATTAAAACCAGGAAATAAGGACTGGAGAGAGCTCAGCAGGCAAGAGCACATGTGTTCTCACAGAGGACCCACGTTCAGTTCAAAGCACTCATGTCTGATAGTGCAAAACCTCCTGTAACTCTGAAGTAATGGGATCTGATGCCTCTGGCACCCAAGGGCACCTGCACACATTATGCACATGTCCACACACAGACACACACCAACATATAATTAAGAATAAAAATCTTTTTCAGATCAGGAAACAATCAGCTTTGATTCCTTTCTCCTGAAATTATTAAAATAGGATTTTTGTTCTGATTAGAGAAGTATGTGGTGTGTGCCCGTTTGTGTGTGTGGTGCATGTCAGATGACATGTATGTGGAAGTCAAGAGGTCAACTTCAGGTTGGTGTTCACCTTCTACCTTGTGTGAGACAAGATCTCTGTGCCGGTTTTGTTGAATACACCAAGCTAACTGGGCCTAGACTTCTGGAGCCTAGACTTTTGTCTCCACTTCACCTCACCCTAGGAGTGCAAGATTACAGGCTCCTGCTGCCATGTCTGACTTTCCATGAGTTCCGGGCATCTGAACTCAGGTCCTCATGCCATGCACCAAGCGCTCTATCCGCTGACCATCTCCCCAACCTCTGGAGGGCTTGAACAAATGCTTCTTGCACATTTTCACTCACCTTAACAGTGCTGCAGTGTAGACCTTTGGCCATGAGAATGTAAACCAAATCTCTTGTTAAATTGTCCTTGATTCCTAAGATAACACCACTGTATACAGACGGTACTTCCCACTAAAAAAATAAAAAAATAAATAATTAAAATACAGAAACACACACACAGAGAAAAGCAAATCTAGGTGAGACTCTCTCAATGACCTTCAAATGCATTTAAAAGATAAATATTGTACCCTTAACCTCAAGAGGCAGAGGCAGATGGATCTCTCTGAGTTCAAGGCCAGTCTGGTCTACAAAGCTAGTTCCATGACAGCCGGAGCTGTTACATGGAGAAACTGGCTCGAAAAAGAAAAACAACAACAAAAACAAATTAACACAAATAAATACCATAAATACCAGAAGAATTCAATTAATATTTAGAACAATTTCCATGTCACTGCATTTGTGTACTTATTAAGCCTTATAAAATATAAATGTATTTCAGGCTTTTCTTAAACAGTCACCAAGAAGATGCAGTTAGAAACACTGCCAAAGAACTGGAGAGAGGGCTCAGCTTTTACAGGCTGGGCTTACAACCAAATCTGTCAAAAAGCACTGCCATATTATCGGAAGTTTCTCCTATGGTTACTGCCTTTTCCCTATAAACTACAATCCACTCCAAGTGTATTTTATGTATTTTTATTTTTATTATACTTTTGAGACAGGGTCCCAGCCTGTGATGCAAGTTGGCCTTGAACTCTGGATGCTACCCTAGCTTCTTGCATGCTGGGATCAGAGGTATACACTTGTGTTTCCAGCTTGAAACACTACTTTAAAAGTTATTTTCATGCATGAAAGTTTTAAAGAAATAAGTGTTATAAAAAAGTTTCAAATAAGTTGATTCCAAAGTGGAACCTGTAGATTTCAAGATAACATTAAAAAGCAAAACCACTCCCCCCGACCCCCTCAACAAAAGGTGTCTTGGAAAAAACCTACATAGGTTGTCTATGTATCCCTGGCTGTCCTGAAACTCACTCTGCAGACTAGGCTAGCCTGGAACTCAAAAAATCCACCTGCTTTTGCCTCCTGAGTGCTGGAAGTAAAGGCATGCAGCACTACACCTGGCCAGAAGTAAGAACACTTAGCAGGAGATCAAACAGGTCAGAATTCCAGCATGGTTGGGGCGGGACTCACGACGCCTTCCCCACCAAAGCTGAGGAAGCACTGGTAGGTGAAGGCTGCTAGGGCAGGGAGTGTTCTTCAAGCCGATGCTCCAGCACACTGCCCCAAACCCATGGACAGAGAGATGGGCCAGTATGACTTGAGTTCAAGAGGCGATAAAGAAAGAAAAAAAAGGAAGTTGGGAGGGGGTTGTGAGTGGAGGTCTGGGAAGAGTTGGGAAATGAGTGGGAGTAAATATGATCAAAACACACTGTATACATGCATGAAACTCTCAAAGAACAAAAAATATTAATAAAATAAAATAAAAATACAAGGGTTGGAGGTATACCTCAGTGGCCTAGTACTTGCAGTGAGTGAGTGAAGCCTTGGGTTCAATTCTCAGAACCAGAAACACAAAAGACAACAGCAGCAGCCTTGAACCCCATAAAGGTATAACATAATATAATACATATTTTACCCATATTTACAGATGTGTTTAAAATGCATGAAGGTGCTCAGACAGCAAACGAAATATAAACTATGTTCATGTTACTGAATTTGTATGCGTGTGTTTTCCTTTTTTCTTTCCACCATCAATGTTAAAGGTACAATTGTGGTCATATGAAAGTCTACTAGGGGCTGGAGAGATGGCTCAGCGGTTAAAAGTACTGGCTGCTCTTACAGAGGACCTGAGTTCAATTCCCAGCACCCACATGGTGGCTCACAATCATCTGTAGTGAGATCTGGTGCCCTCTTCTGGCCTGCAGGCATACATGCAGACAGAACACTGTATACATAATTAATAAATAAATCTTAGAGAGAGAGACAGAGACAGAGACAGAGAGAGAGAGAGAGAGAGAGAGAGAGAGAGAGAGAGAAAAGTCAACCTACTAAGTTGTCTTTAGCATTTAAAAAAAAAGTAGAAAATAGCATTTCTCCTAGAATATAGTATAAAACAAAGAAATTCATACCTGTTGTTAACAGAGTTTCTTACCTTATTGGACACAGTCCAAAATTGTCGCTCTGAAGTCATACCATGTAATTCAATTAAAATTTGTCTAATCCGCCAGGGATCCACTGACAATATAAGCTGATGTTCCAACTGGCCGATGTTGACACTTGCTGAAGCTAAGGAAGAGAGCTCCATTTCAACTAATGATTAAACTCTAAGTTAAATATAAAATTCTGAGTATGATACACCTGAGAGAAATGGAATGTGTGAAGTGTCTTAAGTTAAAAAAGTAGAAACCACTTTGAGAATGGAATTATTTTACATAACTCAAATTACGTACTACCTTTATTCCCACACAGAAAACCTACCATAACTTGTATGTTCTTAGTAAAGTGAATGCATCTTTCAAAATACACAGTAAAAGGCTGGAGAGATGGCTCAAGGGTTAAGAGCACTGGCTGCTCTTCCCAAGGTCCTGAGTTAGGTTCCCAGCAACCTCATGGTGGCTCACAACCACCTGTAATGAGATCTGGTGCCCTCTTCTGGCATGCAGGCATACATGCAGGCAGAGCACTGTATATATAACAAATAAATCTTAAAAAAAAAAATACACAGTAAAAATGTAACAGTCAAAGTAATTAACTCTCACTCAGAATTTGTGGACCATATGGAAATAATTGATATAAATAGATTCTCACTTTTGAACAAGTATCAATAAAAGTGTGTATGGAATACATCATCATTAGCAAATACTAATGTGTTTTTTTGTTTCTTAATCCATTTCTCACACTTATCTTGTGTGTGTGCCCACATGCCACAGAATATATGTGGAGGTCCAAAACCAGGGAGGCTCCATAGCAGGGGGACCCTAGGATGACTGTGGCTTATAATAGGTTTTGGTTTGACTCAGTCACTGGGCAAGCCTCAGTGAAACATTTCACTATTAGGATAAGAATTTGTACTGTATCAAGCTGATATTGGAAGGAAGGAAGGAAGGAAGGGAGGGAGGGAGGGAGGGAGGGAGGGAGGGAGGGAGGGAGGGAGGAAGGAAGGAAGGAAGGAAGGAAGGAAGGAAGGAAGGAAGGAAGGAAGGAACCAGCCACCACCACCACCCCAAAACACTCTCTACACCTGGGCTCGTGGCCACTGCCACATTCCCTTCCATCTGCCGTGCAGTGGCCCAGGTTGAACCTGAGGAAAAGGACCCTTATGTGCTTGCATCAGGGAAAAAAAAAAAAAGTAAATTGATGCTTGAAAGGAAAACACCCACATCAATGTTCCAATCACCAAGGAAGGAGAAAGTAAATTCTGTCTCCAGTTCTAAAGCTACCATTTAGAATTGTAGTTAAAGGACTGGATGATGGGGCTGGAGAGATGGCTCAACAATTAAGAGCACTGACTACTCTTCCAGAGGACCTTGATCCAATTCCCAGTACACCTTGCACACCTTGTCCAGACAATGAGATTTCCAATGAGACAGAGTCTCTTTATACTGGAGCCATTGAAGTTATCCATGCTTGAAATCCAGGTTTACTGTCATATGAGCAGGACCTCATTTGTCTTTGGACTTCTCTGTAACCTTCTGTGAATATGGAGATATATGGGATTCATAGAGATCTGGCTACATCTGCCTCTTTTCTTTTCTGAAATTAAAAATGGCCAGTCCCATGCCTGATCTTCTGGCATTCAAAATGGCCAATCCCACCACCCCACCATACTCTTCTCTAACATAGCCTGTTAATATTCATGTTATTGATTTAAAATACTTGAGAACTTCATACATATTCTCTTATCCAATTGTACTAATCACATGTTGTTTTAAATTTTGAAAGTGGTTTCTAGTAAAATTTCATCTTGTCTTTCAAAAAAAAAAGAATGTATGTGGAGGTGAAAAGCCAAGCTGCAGGAGATGATTCTCTCCTGCTACCACACAGGCTCTGGGAACTGAACTGGGACAACAGCCTTGGTGACAAGGACCGTCCTATCAGCCCAGATGTATGCTTTTTAAGGGGAAAGAAAGAGGAAGGAAGATTCCCATCCTCGCACCGCAGAAACAAAACAAAAACAAAACACCCAAATGACTATGAAAAATCTAATAATTTTTCAGCTCAGTTATCAGCCTTCAAACTGATAACACACACCTGGCAGTTTTATGTGTTAATATCATTCTTTATACCGAACATTCAGACAGCTAAAAGCCAATGATGAAGACAGCTAAACATCTTCTTTTGATAAATCAAGGAAATGACTCACAACCTGTGTGGTTTTAGGCTAATGTTTCTTACTAAAAATAGAACTGTATTTTGTATATATATTGATAAGGTCAAAACCGGGAGAAAAGTCAAACAAGATAAAAAGGACACTCTCAGAGTGAAATGCTTAGCCTGCAGTTGACAGCACAGCCATACTGGCTGACAAGCACACTTCCTTTTGGTCCCTTACCAAGCCTGCTCCATCCATACTTTTACCCTCAAGAACATGCTACCAGCACTGTCTGGCTGGGTCTATCCCCAGCTAAACCCTTTTATGAACTATGCCCAAATCTCCACCAGCCTCGGTTCAGCTAAGAACCAAGAACTGTTCACACAGAAATCTGACCACAGCAGATAGATTGAGTTTCTATTAATTACTCACACAAATACCTACTGAGATACCAAGAAAGACTTAGGAATATCTTAGTATTAACTTGAAAGGGGCAAAATGTGAGCTGTGAGAATAGGGCTAACCTGGGATATCATAAAATGAAGTCACAGGTTTAATGCACAGATTTACTCTAGGAGATCTCTTCCTCATCTGATCAACAAGCAGCTTTCGTTCCTCGTCTCTCAACAATGTAATGGAAAGCTCATGTGAAGAGATCATGAAGACATACTGCAGATCCTCCAACCCCAGACAAACATTCCTAAAGCAGCAAGAAACATTATAAAACAGAGTGTAAACTTTGGTTTGGGAAAAACATTCCTATCAACCAATTACTATTCATAAGCCACTTTAAAAAGTCACCGTTTCATAAGTCATGTACATTATGTAACCAGATGGGCACGGCAGTGCACACCTGAATCTCAGCATTTGGGAAACAAAGGAAGGAGAAGTGAGAGTTTGGGGCCAACTGGAGTGGAGTTACATGGTGAGCCCCAATCTCCAATCAATAAATGCTGTGAGCATAGTCCATCAGCAGAGTACTGCCCAGCATGTGCAAGTCTTGGGTTTGAGCTCCAGTATCTCTATCTCTCTCTCTCTCTCTCTCTCTCTCTCTCTCTCTCTCTCTCTCTCTCACACACACACACACACACACACACACACACACACACACACGTCTCAGCAAGGCATGATGGTAGCACACACATTGAATCCCAGCAGCCAGGACTCGAAGTCACAGGATAATGAGTTTCAGAATAGCTGGATATCTGTAGCAGAACCCTATCTCAAAAACTAAAAGCAGGGGTAGGCAGTGACAGGTGCAAGGAGGGCAATACAGCTCACAGGTTACAGCACTTGTCGCTAAGCCAAGCTTAATTCCATGAGCACACATGATACAGAGAAAGAACAGAATCCTTTAGCCTGTCCACTTATATCCACACACCCCTGGCATGTGCTCATACAGACAGACAGAGAGATAGATAGACACACGTACAAATTTAAAAACTAAAATGTCTTTAAAAAAAAAAAAAAGCACTTTTCTCATAAAACTAAGTTCCAAGTTTTAAAACAAAAAGAAAAGGAAAGGTACTTACTTTAGAAAAGCAGCCATGTTTCCCTTCAAAGACTCTGAAGCTTTTTCTACGTTTATTGATCTTGAACATACCTAGGAATTTGAGTAGTTTTCATTTGAATATGGATCTCAGTTTGAAATTTTGAGATTTACAAACAACGGAAGTTTTAGAGTTTTGTTTTGGTTTGGTTTTTTGAGATAGGGTTTCTCTGTGTAGCCCTGGCTGTCCTGGAACTCACTCTGTAGACCAGGCTGGCCTCGAACTCACAGAGATCCACCTGCCTCTGCCTCCCGAGTGCTGGGATTAAAGGTGTGCGTCACCACCGCCCAGCTTTTTTTTTTTTTTTTAATGTGTATAGATGTTTAGCTTGGATGTCTATCTGTGCAACATGTATGTGCCTGATGCCTGCAGAGGCCAGAAGGTGGTGCTGGATGGATTCTCTGGAACTGGAGTTACAGATACTTTTGAGCGGCCATGTAGGTGCTGGGAATCCTCTGGAAGGGCAGCCAGTACTCTTAACCACTGAACCATCTCTCCAGTGCTCCAAACACCGGGACTCTTATGTCCCACTGTGGCGGGTTTGAAGAAATGGCCCACAAAGGGACTGGCACTGCTGAAAGGTATTTGTTGGAGTGGGTGTGGCCTTCTGGAGGAAGTGTGTCACTGTGGAGGCAGGCTTTGAGGTCTCATATATGCTTAAGCTACCCCCAGTGAGATGACTGCAAGTCAAGATGCAGGACTCTCAGTCTCCAGCACCAGCACCATGTTTGCCTGCACTCCACCACGATGGTAATGGACTAAACCTCTGAAAATGTAAGCCATCCCAATTAAATGTTTTCCTCTGTAACAACTGCCATGATCACGGTGTCTCTTCACAGCAACAGAAACCCTAACTAACATAATCACTAATCACTGATTTGGTTAAGTAATATAAGACAAAAGTCAAGATAAGAATCCATTAAAGAAAGAGGGGCAGACCATTTTCATAAGTTCGGGCATATGGAATTAAGAATAACCTGGGGAATTAAGTTCCTATTATAGGAGACAGGATCTGTCTTCTACTAAGTTTCAGAAATTATTCTAACACATAAGAGGGGAAAATATTGACAAGCACCCTCAAAAAAGGTAGGAGTCCAAATACCTATGACAGCAGAAGCAAGACTGAGAAATTTAAATACAGTTACAATGCTTTTTGGGGGTCTTCTATTTTTAATTGTAAAATGAGCTCATTGCTGTTTTCTTTCTTCACTCTCTCTCTTTTGAGACAGGGTCCCATATATTGCAGGTGGCCTCCAATCTGTTGTGTGGCTGACAATGCCCTTGGACTTCTCCTTCTCCTGCAGTCATCTCAGCACTGGAACTACAGACCTGTGCTAGCACAGTCAGTTTTATGTGTTAGTGGGGGATGAACTGAGGGCTTCTGTTCATGCTATGAAAGCATTCTACCAATGGAGCTACAGCTCCAGTCTGAGAAGGAAAACTTTTTAGAGATTAGCAATGATGTTGGAGATAAAAATGTAGAAAGTTCATTATGCCTGTAATCAATGCATCAAGTCCATACAATAAAACATTTAAAGCCAGGCAAGGTTGCATATATCTGCAATCCCAGTACTTAGAAGGCCAAGGTAGTAAGATGTCAAGTTTGATGCCAGCCCGGGCTAAGCAGCCAGCCTTTATCACAAAACAAAACAAAGCTGAGAAACTGTTCAACAGTTGCTCTGAGAATTCTAAGGAGCAGAACTCAAGACTCCAGCACTCACACAAGGCCATCGAACCCAGCTCCAAGGGATCAGAGACAAGAGGACCCCTAGTTCCTACTGGACTCCCACAGAGTGGAGAACACAAGCTCTAGGATCAGCAATGAGATCTTGACTCACAAGATTAAGTGGAGAGTGACAGAACAGGACACCTAACACCGTCTTCTGGCCTCTGAGCTCATACACAGGTGTGTACGCCTGTGTACACATGCTCATACAGATACCTCAATAAACAAAAGTGAATCTTCAGGTCTGGCAAGATGGTTCAACAGGCAAGGGAGCTTTATATAGCATGATAATCTTTGAGTTCCAACCTTGACAAATTGTCTTCTGACCTCTACTTTCGTGCATTTACATGTGCACACACATATACATACAATAAACAAATACATAAGTATAATAAAACATTTTAAAAAATAAATACTTTTTAATTAATAATTAGGGGCTGAAGTTGGGAAGTTGGGAGGCATAAGCAGAACTCTCTATGAGTTCAAGGCCAGCCTGACTACATAGGCAGTTCCAGGACAGCCAAGACTATGTAGTGACCCTGCATCTAAAAAAAAAAACCTCAAATAACAAAATAACAACAACAAAATGTTGGAGAATGGAGAGATGGTTCAGCAGTTAAGAGCACTTACTAATCTTGCAGAAGACCTGGGTTCACTTCCCAACACCCAGGACAGTTCACAGCTGCTTGTAATAACTCCAATTCCAGGGCATCTGATGCTTTATGGCCTCTGTAGGCACATGCACACACACGGTGCACATAAACTCAGACAGACACACACAGAACTTAGGCCAAGCGTGGTGGTGTAGGCCTTTAGTCTCGTCACCTGGGAGGCAGACGCAAGTTTGAGGCTAGCCTGGACTCTGTCTTAATAAATACATTCATTTATTGTCTCAATAAATTAACAGATTTTTCACTTTAAAAAAAAAAAAAGCAGGGCTGGGCAGTGGTGGTGCACGCCTTTAATCCCTGCACTCGGGAGGCAGAGGCAGGCGGATCTCTGGGTTTGAGGCCAGCCTGGTCTACAGAGCGAGATCCAGGAAAGGCGCCTTAGGGTGCAGTGTTAAGTGCAACAGAGCAGAACAGCCAGGGAAAGACCAAGAAGGATGCAGCAGAGACAGGAGGAAAGAGCTGTCTGAAGATGAATCCAAACACAATGTGATGGCATGTGCCTACTTCACCACTGGGAGCTGGGCAGAAGAACAGAGACTCTGAAGCCTGGGCTACAGCAAGATCTAGTCTTTAAAAAAAGGGGGGGGGGGAAGAGGAGGGAGGAGGAGGAAGAGGAGGGGGAAAAAGAATAAGAGGTGGAAGGAAAGAGGAAGGGGAGAAGGGGAGGGAGGATGAAGAGAAGGCTGGAGGAAGAAGAGGAGGAGGGAAGGAGGAAAAGAGGGAGAGGAGGGCAGCGAGGAGGGGAGAGGAAGAAGGAGGAGGGGCAGAAGAGGCAGCTGCTGCTCAATTTGTTACCACTGTCGACAGAGCCAGAGAAGAAAGGCCTAGGGCAAAGCAGAGCCCTGGCCAGGCATGGAAAACAGCGCAATGGTCTATCTCCACAGGAGAACATGCCTTACCTCAAGGAGAAAGTCTATTTTCTCTTTGTTTGGTCTAAGAAACAGTTGATTAAACTGGACACTAATTGGTCTGCCTTCCAGAATATCACGAACTGTGTTGCAGGCGCACACTTTAAAACAGATTTCATCTAGAGCTTCATTTCTACAGAACACAAAAGTAGAAACATGAATGTTTCTTTTATTATAAAATGGGAACAGTAGCACAAAACAAAAGTTAAAAGGATGGAACCATTTCTTCTTGAGAAGTAATATTTTAGGTTCTTCAAGTACACAACTAAACATATACCAACACAAAAAAATGTACGAAAAGGTTAGTTTAATTCTAAAAACTAAGCATAAGAACAGAGCTGTGCTCCACATAACTTTCTCACTTTAAGTACTTAGAGAAGAAGCTAGAGAACGAACTTGGAAATGTCTCCACTGGGGCTAAAGGGCTGGCTCAGTGAGTAAGAGCAGTATTTGCTCTTCAGGAAGACATGGGTTTGATGTCACCTCACAACTGTCTGTAACTCCAGCTCTAGGAGATCCAACACCTTCATGTACAAGATACACAGACATCCATGCAAGGAAAATACCCATATACATAAAAACAAGTAATTTTTAAAAAATGTCTCCATGTGTCCCTCATATCAAAAGTGAAAATGTCAGTGAGTGACATGTAATTTGCAAGTGTGATTTAATAACTCACAGAGCACTTGTCCTGTTATTCAAAGATCAATACTAATTTTTCAACTTACCCCTGTTGAGCTTTCTGCAAGAGCTCCCTTAATACTGAGTGCCGGAACTGAACAGGTAGAGTGAAGGCTACGTTGTCTTCAATGAAAATCTGCACTACCTCCTAGAACAAAGACACAAAATTGCATCCAAGTAAAAATCAAGGCAGCTTCTTTAAGACACACTTTCTACAGGGTAGGGATGTAGCTCCAGTTGGCAAAATGTTTGCTTGCCTAGCATCAACAAAGCCTTGGGCTCAATGCCTGGCACTACAGACAACTGGGGATGGTGGTACATGCCTGTAATCTCAGCACTGGGGAGTAGAGGCAGGAGAATTAGAAGTTCAATGTGTTCCTAAACTATACATTAAGTTAAAGAAAATTATACAAATATCTTACTGGAAAGGTATTTTCTTTGAAAAATTCTAAAATTAGATTAAGAACAGAAATAGTTCCCCTTTTCAAAGTTAAAGACCATGGAGCACAAAACAGAAACAGGAGAAAAACAAATTAACGAAGCCTTTGCATCTAACTAGACACAAAACAAAACCCACACCAAGTCTGAGCCAAGAGTGCTATCAATACACCTCTAGTTGAGCACTTGGGAGGCTGAGGCAAAAAGAAGTGAAGGCCAGCCTGGACTCCACAAGCAAATAAGTAAGAAAACAAACAAATAAGAAAAGCCAACAAAAAACCTAAATACGACATCTGAAAGATACAAAATTTCTATATATGCAACTTCCATACATTGCAGAGCTGCACCACAATCACTCTCCCCTTCTTAGCTACCCATTACACCTATGCTCCCGACCCATCATGTGGACGCTATTCACAGTCAGAGGAACGTGTGTCTAAGAGGAGCATTCTGAAGGTCTTACTTACATAGACCTTATCACATGAAGGAGCTTTTGAAACAGGCTTTTAATACGTAGCCGGCTGGCCTGGAACTATGTACATCTATGTGGCTGGTCTTGAACTCACAGAGATCCACCTGCCTCTGCCTTCCAAGTGCTAAGATTAAAGGTACATGCCACCACACCCAGCTGACCTTATTTTTTTTTAATTAAAAAAAAATTTAAGGGCCATGTTATAATCCCTATTTTACTCTAGAGCAGTGGTTTTTACCCTTCCTAATACTGTGACCCTTTGATACAGTTCCTCATGTTGTGGTGACCCTCAACCATAGAATTATTTTTGTTGTTGCTTCATAACTGTAATTTTACTACTATTATCAATTATAATGTAAACTACTGATACGCAGGATATCTGATATGTGACTCCTGTGAAAGGGACGTTCAACTCCCCAAAGGAGTCAAGACCTAGAGGTTGAGAACCACTGCTCTACTGGAGCCGAACCCTCTATACGCCTGTATTGCTGAGATGTAACTGAAAGATATCTCAACTTTAATTCACCAATACCTATCATTCACCTCAAAAAAATTTAATTTTCTCCCATAGACAAAGCAGATTTAAAAAAAAAAAAGGACAAGAGAAAAAGGAGAAAGTATACAAGTTACAATCTTCCTCTTCATGTATTTTTGGATAAAGAAATGACATTTTAGATGAACATAGTGAATTATAAATCTGGGATAAAATCTCAATTGGGAGCTGGGCAGTGGTGGTGCATGCTTTTGATCTCAGCACTCAGGAGGCAGAAGCAGGTGGATCTCTGTGAGTTCGAGGCCAGCCTGGTCTTCTACAGAGCGAGATCCAGGACAGGCAGCAAAACTACACAGAGAAACCCTGTCTCGGGAAAAAACAAAAACAAAAACTGGTGAAAGTTAATCTTGACTGTTCTGAGTTAAATAACATAAAGACACCGTTGGAATGAAAACATTCTCAAAATGATTTCACCACCACAAACTCTTACTGATAGTGGCTTTCATTAAAAAGCACAGGAAAGCCAGATGTGGTGGCATATGCCTTCAATCCCAGCAGATGCAGGCTCTGTGAGTTCGAGACAGAACAGACACTCTGACTGAAAACAAACAAAACTATCGAAGGACAAGTGCCCAAATGGGACACTAATTACAACATTCTTCCTTCGATGGCTGAGATGGTAGACAAGCTGTGCTAAGACACAAACAAGACCTTGGGTTCTGTAAGAATAAAGCTCCCTCCCTACCTGTGATTGCAAAGCCTGGCTTTCTGGTTTTGAGAGTTCTACGGGTTCCGAGAGAAGTGATTAAGACTGGCAAGCTTTTCTCTCATAACAGTGAATACATGTACGACTAATTATAATGTCTCACCCGAGTCACATGATAATCTTAAAAGATGAGCTAATATTATTAAGGGTTACATTATTTTTTAGGCCTGGCTGACATCGTAGGTGACTAACTCTACATCACACACCTGGCAAACGGTGGTAGTAGGATTTAAACTCAGTTTGCTTCTAAAACTTTTCAACTACATCTCTATAATCCCACTTCATCTTACCTGATAGCTGCCAGATCGTAAACAAATGTGGACTTGACTATATGGAGTCAACTGCTGAGAGTTATTATCAGAAGAAGGTACGAGAACATCACACGCTTGACAATAGCCGGCTAACCGCTTCTCATCTATGGTACAATGAAGAGATAATGAACCTATCTGTAAAGTAAGAGTTATATATCATTATCCGTTAGTGAAATGTACATAACAGACTAGTACTCCTTAGTGCGTTTTAACAGTACAAGAAAACGATCATGAAAATTTCAAAACTAGAGGAACCACAAATAATGACAAGGTTAAATGTTTAGAGAAGAGATCAGCAAAACACTGTTCACTGACCAAGTACAATCTGTGGTCTGCTTTTGCTTGTCAGGGTTGAAAAGAACAAACCCCGAGAGTCGGAATGTGGTCCACAAAACCTACGCTATTTACTGTCTGGCCCTTTGCTTTTCTTACTTCTTTACTGTCACTCAGTGAGTGTGACAAGTAAGGCGTTAGGTGAGTGACAAGGCTCACAGCAAGTCTTTACATCATAAAATCCATACGTTAAGCAGATTTAAAAGATAGTAAGAACAATCTTCTCTCAAAAATATTAGAAACGTTACTACCAAAAACATTTCTAAAGACATTTTCAAACGAGTCTTAAAGAATTACACCTAAAATTCCACAAAATTAGCAATTTCTAATAGCTCTCGTGAGTAAGCCTAGGGCTAGAGATGCAGTTCCCTGGCAGAGCACCTGTCTACCAGACTGAACCATGGGGTCAAGCCTTAGCATTACAAAGATGAATGAACAGAGAATAAATTAAGCTTTGAGGGTATCTATTAATTTTCTAATGAAGAAAGGAAATGAAAACAATTTTCCATGTTCTTAGAATAAAAAAAATAGTTACACACTTAAATATTCCATCATCTGAGGCTGGAGAGATGGCTCAGTACTTATGAGGACACACACAGAGGACCTGTTTGGTCCTCAGTACCCATGTTGGGTGGCTCACAACCACCTATAACTACAGCTCCAAGGGACAAAACATCTGCTGGCCTCCTGGTGAACCAGGACTCATGTGCACATACCCAGAATTGAACAAAGCAATCATTCTTTTTAAAATGTAATCATCTGAATCATAAGAAGCTTGTTCTACAGACCAGGCTGGCTCTCTCTCCTGAGGGTAGGAACTAAAGGTGTGCACACACACTTGGCTAATACTCTACTTAATGACAGGGACACAAGATGAACAGCTGCTTCCAGTCCCTATTGCCGTGACTCCCAGGCATGATGGACCTCAAACTATGATCCAAAATAACCTTGTTCTCTTAAGTTGCTTTTGGATATTTTATCACAACCATAGGAAAAGAAACTAAGATAACAAGGAAATAATACACATCTTTAAAAACTAGTTTGTACTATTTCTTTTTAACTTTCCAAATTTTCTGCAACAGGCACGTTGGTTTGTTGGTGCCGGGATTGAACCAAAGGACTTGTGCTTGCTAAAACCACATTCTACCATGATGCCATACCCCCGAAATGAGTTCAGTGTCATATATCATTTAATCCCAGCACTTGGGCCAGCCTTGTCTACACTGGGAGTCCAGGCCACCCAGAGCCACACAGTGAAACTATCTTAAAAACCAAACAAGTTACACTCAGATACTCAACACAGCTTTTCTTTAAGTTTTTAAAGACCAAATATTATGCATCATTTATGACCATACTTACCTCTGCAATTAATTCTTTAGTTCTAAAAAACTTTTCTCTGGCATTTTCATAGACAGCTGAGTTTGTCGAGCCTTGCTGGAAGTACGCTGCACCTAAATCGTAACACACCTGAAATGGTAACAAAACACCAACTTGCTTAGTAATTTCTATGGACTTAAGGAATTATTGGGCCATGGTGGCACACATCTTTAATCCTAGCACTCTGGAGGCAGAGGCAGATGGATCTCTATGGGTTCAAAGCCAGTCTGAACACATCGAGTTCAGGACAGCTAGGGCTATACAAAAAAAACCCTGTCTCAAAACAAACAAAATAAATGGATACATGAATTTGAGTTTTATCAACTTTTTTTGCTTGTTTTTTGAGACAGGGTTTCTCTGTGTAGCCCCGGCTGTCCTGAACTCACTCTGTAGACCAGGCTGGCCTCAAACTCACAGAGAACTGCCTATCTCTGCCTCCCAAGTGCTGAGATTAAAGGTGCTTACCACCATGCCTAGCTCAAACTTAGGTATAATGGCAGGAAAACACAGAAAAAAGACAAGAAAAAACCATCATCAAAAGAAATATTATAGGTATTAACTTTGATTTAAGCAAAAAAACAAAAGTAATGAAAGTCTTCAGATAACTCAACAAAATTATTTGGAGGCCAAAGAATCGGGTCAGAAAAACAAGGAACAGGAACAAGAAAAAAACAAGTCAGCCCTGCTCTGGGGACAGTAGCAGTGTAGCCGTTCTCCACACCAGATGCCATAGTTTAGGTTGGTTCCCCACAGGCCCCGTCACTCCATACACTCATGGCCCCTGGAAACTCACTTCTTGTCACTGCTGCTGCCGGGCAGGTCTTTACCACTCCCATTCCCTGACTGACAAGCTCCTGATTCAGTCTAAACTAGTCTATCACACACCTGTGGAACACTCCTGCTTGCAAGCTAGACAAAGCTAGAGAGGCAATATCAAAAAAGTGTTCATCTGCACAGAGGTGAACAGCCCACAAATGGGGTGAGGACAGGTGTCTGTCCTAACAGACTGAATGGAGACGTGCAATGACTATAGTATTATAATGATTTTTTAGTTATTTTCTAACTGTAGAATGTGTACATATTCAAGAACACCTCTCCTCCCCTGTGCTGTTCCCCCTCAAGTACATACGAACTTGGTATGTAGCTTAGAATGGCCTTGAAGTTGATACTTTGTTTCCACATCTGTGTGCTGGAATTACAAACGTACATCCACATTCCACTTTCACATCTAGGACTTTGATGCAAGCGAGGCAAGCACTCTACCAACTTAACTGAATCAGCAGCCTCCCAGAACCTTGTCTTAGACTGGTGCCCTTAACTCACTATAGACTTCAAAGAAGCCCAGACTTAGTCTAGTAAACTACTCTTAGAACACCAGTGGGCAGAAAAGTGATGTTAAAAAGCAGAGAACACCGAGACATAGAGTTGAGGCTTAAACCCTAACATCTTAAACCCATAAATTCTCATCGTATCTTGAAACAATGATTACTTCAGCTATTCCCAAAACTGAAAAGACACGCTTTATAACACTGTCCTATTTCCACCTCTTTTCAGAACAGCAAATGGGGAAAGAAGCACGCTATTTGTGCACACAGAGAGAGAGCAGCCTTTAAAATGATTATCTAGGCAGGCGTGGTGGCGCACACCTTTAATCCCAGCACTTAGAAGGCAGAGACAAGCAGATTTTTGTGAGTTTGAGGCCAGTCTGGTCTACGTAGTAAGTTTCATTCCAGCCAGGGCTATATAGAACCTATCTTAAGAACAAAAATAGTACTCTAGCGGGGCGGTGGTGGCACATCCTTTAATCCCAGCACTGGGGAGGCAAAGGCAAGTGGATCTCTGTGAGTTCAAGGCCAGCCTAGTCTAGAGTGAGATCCAGGACAGGCACCAAAACTACACAGAGAAACCCTGTCTCGAAAAACAAAAAAACAAACAAACAACAACAACAACAAAAATAGTACTCTAATGGATTTGGGTCCTAAAAAGGTAATCAATGAATGTTTTAGAATTTCTATTGTTCTCAAGGCTCTTACTAGAAAACAAGCTGAAGTAAGTAGACAGACCTAATGTATTTTATAATCTAGTGTCTTAGTTTGACTTATATAGCAGTAATAAAGACTATGACCAAAAGCAACCAGGGGATAAAAGTATTTATTTCATCTGACAACTTTTTTATCATACTCTATCAGGAAGGAATCCAGGGCAGAACTCAAAGTAGGAACCTGGAGGCAGGAACTGAAGCAGAGAACATGGAGGAAAGATGCCTACTGGCTTGCTTAATCATCTTTCTTTTTCTTTTCTTTTTTAAGATTTATTTATTACGTATACAGTGTTCTGCCTGCATGTATGCCTGCACGCCAGAAGAGGGCGCCAGATCTCGTTATAGATGGTTGTGAGCCACCATGTGGTTGCTTGGAATTGAACTCAAGATCTCTGGAAGAGCAGCCAGTGAGTGCTCTTACCTATAAGCTAGCTCTCCCACCCACAATCTACTTTCTCTTTTTTTTTGGCTTTTTGAGACAGGGTTTCTCTGTGTAGCTCTGTGCCTTTTCCTGGAACTCACTCTGTAGCCCAGGTTGGCCTCAAACTCAGAGATCCGCCTGGCTCTGCCTCCCGAGTGCTGGGATTAAAGGCGCGCGCCACCACCACCCAGCCTATTTTTTTTATACAAGCCAGGACCGCCTGCCCCAGGATGGCACCAAACAAGGGGTGTTTGAGACAGGGTTTGTTGAGACAGGGTTTTTCTATACAGCCTTGGCTGTCCTGGAACTCACTATGTAGACCAGGATAGCCTCAATCTCCTCTGCTTCTGCCTCCTTAGTGCTGGGATTAAAGGCCTGTACATCGTACCTGGCTAAAACTGAAAAATGTCAAAGGAACTAATGGTCCCAAGTCAGAGAAACAGACAAGACCCTTAAAAAGTCAGTTATTTTTTTCCTGGAGGCCTAGTTTCAGCCTAGCACAATATTAGTTGTTGTTTTTGAGGGAATCTAATTACATTACTAATATGAACATACTGCATATCAATTCAGAAACTACTTCAAAAATTACAGGCTCCATAAAATTTTCCTTCCATTTTCTTTAGGAAAATCTCATGTAAAGGCCTATAAAACTTCTCAGATATAACTGACAATGTGGTGGTGGTGCATGCCAATAACCCCAGCACTAAGAAGGTTGATGCAAGAAAGATCACACATTCAAGGAAAGTCCTCGTCACAAAGTAAAAAGTTTCAGGCCAACCTTTATATTTAATGGAAGTGTTCCTTTTGTTCTGTTTTGGTTTTAGTTTTTCAAGACAGGGTTTCTCTCTGTGTAGCCCTGGCTGTCCTGGAACTCACAGTATAGACCAGGCTGGCCTTGAACTCAGAGATCCACCTGCCTCTGCCTCCCGGGTGCTGGGATTAAAGGTGTGCGCCACCACTGCCTGGCATAAGTGTTTCTTTAAAAAAATTTCTTTAAAAAAAAAAAAAAGGCCCTCAATTCTAATTCACAGAAACAAAGGTAGAACTACGTCTAACTAAAAACATCATGACTCTCCACTGCACTGGTTCCAAGAGGGGTCAATACCTGGCACTGCATCTCCTCAGTTCTGATTTTCAACCCAGCTGTAGAACTCTCAGCTTCTCCATTCACCATGCCTGGTTCCATGGCCAGTAAGTCCAGAGTTCTCATAGTGTGAACATACAGATCCTTGTTTAACTTCAAGGCTGCTTCCAGGACCAAAATAGAATCAGCAGCTTGTTCTTTTAGCTACAAAATTCAATAAACAAATGAAAATGCAACAACAGTAGCAGGTTATAACAACAAAAATGTTTACAAAATACTTAATAGCTTTATGTACTAAACTAGGAGACATTTCAACAGGTCCAATTACTTGTTGCAGTAATGATCTTAAATATTAAAATACAGTTTGTTCCTTTGTAAAGAAACAAAATACAGGAAAGATCTGCACTCCTTCACTTTAATTATGCAATGGACATTTGTAGACTTCACTGAGCAAAGCCACGGTACTAGGCACTCCATCAATAAAATGACACAGGCTTTGTATTTCTCTATTCAAAACACTACCAACCCTACTGTCTATTTGCTTCACACAGATAGGATTTTTTCTTTTATTTTCACTTCTCCTCAATACTTACAAGCTTACCTATCTCCAAAACACTGTAGGTGTTAAGTACTTACAGAAATTATATGTAATTTACAGATCATCTCCCATTTCTTTTACACTGAGATTAAAAAATAAATATGGGGTGCTGGAGAGTTGGCTTAGCAGTTAAAAGCATGTATTGCTCTTCCAGGGGACTTGAGTTTGAGTCCCAGAACCTACATTAGGTGGCATACAACCACCTGGAACTCCAGCTCCACGGGGAATCTGACCCTTCTGGCCTCTTGCAGACACCTGCACTCATACACACACAGATACAGACAAACAGATATATACACACAGACAAATGAAAACTAGTAAAAATGTAAGAATCCTACAAAAAAACAAAACAAAACAAAAAACCAAAAACACCCCCACCCTCCCCCCACCCCCATGGGGTACCACAGAGCTCAGTGGCTCAGCACAGCCTAGCATGAGCAGGCCTTGGGCTTGAGCCTAGCAAACACACACACAGTTAAGATTTCCTAGAATTGTGTTTTTCAAACACAGTTGCTGTGAATTTATTTATTGTTAAATCCTGCCAAACTTTCCCCTCCCTCCTCTCCTCCTAGTCCCTTCCCCCATGGTGTGACTTTCTAAGAAATACAAAGTGTATAATAATATCACCTAAAAATTAACTTTTTGATTTTTTTTTTAGAGTTTCTTTTTTTTTTTTTTAAGACAGGGTCTCTAGCCCAGGTTGGCCTTCTTATGTAGTTGAGGGTGAGCTTGAAACTTTGACCCTCATGGTTTTACCTCCCCAGGGCCAGGACTACAGATATATGCCACTACTAGGTTTATGAGGTACTTAGGGATCAAACCCAAGGCTTTGTGCATGTTGGGCGAGCACCCTACCAACTTACCTATATCCTCAGCCCTGTTTTGTTTTGTTTTGTTGACAAGGCCTCATGTAACCCAGGCTAGCCTCAAACCTGCTACACATCCCTAAAAATGACCTTAAATTCCAGATCTTCCTCCCTCCGCCTCCTGAGTACTGGGAGCTCAGTGTATATAACCACACTTGGCTCTGCATGTATGACTGTATGCACACAGGAGTGCGAGTATGTCAAGGCCAGAGGGCAATGCTTGAAGTCTCTCTCAATTACTCCTCATCTTAGTTTTTGATGAGTCAATCACTGAACCTGGAGCTCACCAATGCAGGTAGATAAACTGGCCAGTAAGCCCCAGGAACCCTTCTGTCTCCATTTCTCCAGTGGTGGATTAGAGGCAAGTAAGTGCACTGATATAGCTGGTGTTTACATGGATGGCTGCTGAGGATCAAACTCGGTTCTTTGCTTAAACAGCAAGCACTTTACCAACTAAGTCATCCCATCTACCAGTTCCGTAAAAATCATGTCTTTGCCTGCTCTACAGAGTGAGTTCCAGAACAGCCAGGGATACACAGATAAACCATGTCTTGGGGGGGGAAAAAATCATGTCCTGAACAATGTCTGTTAAAATATCATGAAATATTCAACAAAAGAACTGACAATAGGGGCTGGAGACATGGCTCAGAGGTTAGGAGCACTGACTGCTCTTCCAGAGGTCCTGAGTTCAATTCCCAGCACCCACATGGTGGCTCACCACCATCTGTAATGAGATCTGATGCCCTCTTCTGGCATGCAGATATGCAGGTAGAACATTGTATACATAATAAATAAGTAAATCTTTAAAAAAAAAAAAACTGACAATAAAGTATTGTGCCAACAGTGTTGAAAACTGTACAATTTAGGCCAAGTAATGGTAACACATGTCACTTGTGAGGCAGAGGCAAGAAGAAGAATTGGAGACATCTTGGCTACATGGAAACTCTGAGGCCAAGCAGGGCTACGCTTCATGTTAAGACTGTTCATAAAAGCCAAACACTCACACATACAAATTTGACTCCCATGCTTACATCAGAACTCCATCTCTGTACTTAGACCTTTGTAACACTCACAAACCTAAGATTAGAAGATGCATTTCTACATGCTAAAACCTAACACTGTACTCACCACTTTCAAAATGTTTTCTGTTAGTTCTTTTTCCTGTTGCATCTGATTCATGCTAAAAAGAGAAATAATTCAAGATCACTCTCAAGATAAGACTGTAGAAGTCTAGATTTAAGGTTATTATTCTTCAGCATGAAGCTTACCATTTTTTTAAAACTGTGTTAACAGGTTTTTTTGTTTAAACAAATAAAAGCAAGATTATTATGATGATCATTAATTTACCAGGACCTTCTCAATTGCTTTAAACTTCCACTTAGAAGTAAAGCTAGCTAGGCATAACATACCTATAATCCCAATACTTGAGCACTGGAGACAGGAAGATTAGGAGTTTCAAGACCAATCACACTACAAAATTGAGTTCTGAGGCTTCTTTGAACTATATCAGATCCTGTCGGACAAGCAGGAGGCAGAGGAAGAAAAGAAAGCGAAAGGAGAAAGGAAAAGGGAAAAAAAAGGAAAAAAACACAACAAAAACAGCAATAAGCTTATTGACAACAAAAGCTCGTTTATGTGAAGAAGAGCCACAAAGGGGGCTGGAGAGAGAGCTCAGTGGTTAGAAGACTGGGGTTCGGTTCCAAACACCCACATGCTGGCTCACAATTCAAGTTCCATGGATCTGGACCTTCTGGCCTAAGGCAGGCACACACATGGTGCAACTACATACATGTAGGAAAAATTCTCAGCAGCATAAAATAAAATTAAATATTAAAAAAATAGGTATAGAAGCTGGGGATGGTGGCCCAAGCTTTTAATCCTACCGCTCAGAAAGTTGAGCCAGGAGGATCTCTGAGTTCAAGGCCAGCCTGGTCTACATTATTGAGTACCAAGTCAGCCAGAGCTCCAAAGTAAGATCCTATTCAAAAATACCAAAAAATAAAAATAAAAAATAGCGATAGAGAATGTGTCATGTCACAAAGAACTGCGCTATGTTTTATGTCCTAACGTGCTGCCATTACTTGAATACTGGCGGTTTCCTCAGGAGGCACGCTTGTGAAAGGTTTGCTCCCCAGATGGTTCTTCTGGGATGTACTGCTACCTCCCGGGAGTGAGGTCAAGTGGGATGTGGGCAGAACACTGGGATGTGCCGCAGAGGTCATTATTATCACCTGCTCCATCCTTTCTCCTTGACATCCTGGCTCATGAAGTGAACCATTTGCCCTGAAGAAGCTTCCTACAACTGAAGTTTGGCTGAAGTCCCAAAGAACACGGCTAACCATTCAAACCTGTGCCATAAATAAGTCTATTCTCTTTTAAGTGTAAGTAAGCAAATTTCATTTACATCCACTCACTACGGTGTCTAGCTCCCAAGTGGGATGAGCTGCCACCTAGAATTTATGAAATGGGTTTACAACTCCATATTCAATGAAACTTTTGTCATGAACTTTGTTAACACTCATAAATACTAAAATAATTTCCCCAGGTACAAAACTAATAGACATTAAAGACAATTTTCTGGAAAAATCTTCATAGTCGCTTCTCCACCCCCAGCTGCTCCAAACCCATCTCCGTGCAGGCCCTCTGTCCTCTCTCACTGCTCCACTACCTCTGTAACATGAGCTATCTTAGACTACAACGAGAAAAACGTCCCAAGTAAAGGTTATTACAACTTACACATTTAGTTGAGGGGGTCCAGGTTTTGCCTGTTTGACAGGAAAACTACTTTGAACAATTGTCCTAATTGCCCTAAAGAAAAGATAGGGAGACAATAAAAAGGTCAGTTCAATCGTAATAAATACAATAATTTAACAAATGTTAGGTTCCCTCCACAGTTTCAGCAGCACGCTTTTCATCTACACAGCCATAAATAAAATGTGTCCCCTTCCAGACTCACAGTTCCAAAGATACCTAGAGATCCCTGGAGCAAAAGGAGACCCTCAAAAGCAGGACCCCCAAGTTAATGTGCAAGTAAAGGAGGCGGCTCACCATCTGTTGTAGAGGAGGACAGCCATGGCCGTGGTTGGGGGAAGGGCTGCCAGGTCCATGTCCACATGCTTGGTCCCAGGAGGGACTTTACTGATGCACAGCAGCTCGTTCAGCAGCATGTTCAACACCGGCACAGACAGGCTTAAGAAAAGCAAAGATGCAAGTCTGCATATTAGCTGCACAAGTCACACAGAATACAAACCCCTAATATGAGGGAAAATAACTACATTGTTCAAGGACCACATCTGCAGATCTGCCTGGCAGACTCCAAGACTTATACTGTGGACTTACACAATACAACCCAGGCAACCCAGGCTGGCCTCAAACTGACAGCTTAACAGGTGTATACCACCATACCTGCAAAAAGTAAATTCTCAACAAAATGACAGTATTAATTTCACAGAGGAGTAATTTAATTTCTTAGTACTATGGAGGCAGAGGCATGAGGATCTCTGAGTCTGAAGACAGCAGGGTCTACAGAGTGAGACCTTGTCTCAACACCACCACCACCACCCCACCAAAAAAGAAAGAAGGAAGGAAAAATCAATAATTTACATTTAGTTATGATCAAACAACCAATTGCAGGTTCTGCCAGATGCAGCCAATGATAGCAATGATAGCTTACTTCCCTAGCAGGCATTAGATCATGGGTTCAATTCCCAGCATCAGAAAAATCCAGCAGGTGTTCAATTTTCCAACTGTTTCATATAAGCCACGTGAGCCTTAACACTCTATACATGATCATGGGCAGATATGTCTCTGTAGTCCATTAACGTACAGGTCCCCTCCCCACCAGGATTAAAAATCCTGGAAGCCAGGCATGATACCACACACTTAATCCCAACCCTGGGAAGGCAGAGGCAAGATCTCAGGAGTCCAAGGCCATCCTCCACTATCGAGCTTGAGACCAATCTGGGCTACAAAAGATCATGTCTCATACAACCAAAAAATAATCAATTTACTTTTTTTTTTTTTTTTTTTGGTTTTCCGAGACAGGGTTTCTCTGTGTAGCTTTGCGCCTCTCCTGGAGCTCACTTGGTAGCCCAGGCTGGCCTCGAACTCACAGAGATCCGCCTGGCTCTGCCTCCCGAGTGCTGGGATTAAAGGCGTGCGCCACCAACGCCCGGCTACTTTTTTTTTTTTTAAGATTTATTTATTTATTATGTATGCAGTGTTCTGCCTACATGTACCCCTGTCCGCCAGAAGAGGGCACCAGATCTCATTACAGATGGTTGTGAGCCACTATGTGGTTGCTGGGAATTGAACTCAGGAACTCTGGAAGAGCAGCAGCCAGTGCTCTTAACTGCTGAGTCATCTCTCCAGTCCCTCAATTTACTTTTTTTTAAAATTATATTTAATGCTGAAGAACATATGGTGGAAAAGTATTTTGGAATACTGTGCTGACTAAAGTATAAACTCCCAGAAGCTGGGTGTGGTAACATCCAACTGCAAGGCAGAGACAGGAGAAGACAGCCTGGGCTACACAATGGACTCCTGCTTCAGTAAAAATATTTAAGACCTTAGAGTTTAAAAGGGTGGAAAACTGGCAACAGGGGATGGAGAGATGGGTCAGTGGTTTTAAAAGCACTGGCTAGTCTTACAGAGGACCCAGGTTGGTTCCCAGCACCCACATGGTAGTTCACAACTATCTGTAACTCTAGTCCCAGGGGATCTGAAACCCTTTTCTGACTTCCAAGGGCACCAGGCATACATGTGGTGGCAAAACACCCACATACATAAAATAAATTAATTAATGAAAAGGACAGGTGGTGGTGGCACATGTCTTTAATCTCAGGGAGGCAGAGGTCTTTAATTCCAAGGAGGTAGAGGTAGGCAGATCTTTGAGTTTGAGGACAGCCTGGTCTACAGAATGAGTTTCAGGACAGCCAAGACTACACAGAGAAACCCTGTCTTGAAAAACACCAACAACCAACCAACCATACACACACACCCATACACACACACAGGCAAGAAACTACATTACTGTCAAGGAGGAACAGTTAATGACCCTGTGTGGTGATCTGTAGGGAGTGGGGAACTGAGACTGGTCCTTGCTATAAGGCTTAGGCTGACCTTCAACCACTGGTCTTCTTCCCTCAGCTTCCCAAGTGCTGGGATTATGATTATACACCACCATATCCAACTAGCTAATATTACATTATGTGAAAAAACAAATCAAAACATTATACAGGGTATGATAACATTATTTAAAAATGTAGGAAGTCAGATATGAATAATCCCAGCATCTTGGGAGGTAAAGTCAAGATAATCAGGAATTCAAGATCCTCCTCATACATACATACATGCATACATACATACATACATAGGAAATACTCATGGCCTGAAGGAAGGAATAACCAATTCGACCAAGAAAAATGCAAAATTGACATGTAGCAAATATTTCATCAAAAAGTTAAAAGTTTAAAAAAAATAAAAAATAAAAAAAAAGGTCCTCCTCAGTTACATAGCCAGTTCATGGTCAGCTTGGGTTACACAATGATCCTGTACCAAAAAAATTAAAAATAGGGGCTGGAGAGATGGCTCAGAGGTTAAGAGCACTGGCTGCTCTTCCAGGGTTCCTGAGCTAATTCCCAGCAACCACATGGTGGCTCACAACCATCTGTAATGAGATCTGGCGCCCTCTTCCAGCATGCAGGCACACCTGTAGGCAGAACATTATATTCAGAGGACCTGGGTTGGATTCCCAACACTTACTTGGTGATTCACAACCATCTATAACTCCAATTCAGGGAACTTGACCTTCTGACCTATAAAGGCACCAGGCACTCACATGGTACACATACATCATATGTATGTGCATGCATGGGCCAAACATTCATACCCATAAAATAAAGTAAATCTAAAAAAAAAAAAAAAAAAAAAAAAAATTTTAAATAAATTTTCTAAACAAGCGGGCGGTGGTGGCACACATCTTTACTGCCAGCAATGGGAGGCAGAGCTAGATGGATCTCTGTGAGTTTGAGGTCAGCCTGGTCTACAGAGTGAGTTCCAGGACAAGCAACAAAACTACACAGAGAACCCCCCCCCCCCGAAAAAAAAAGACCAAAATATAAACAAATAAATAATTTTTTCCTAAATAAAACAAACAAAAATGGAGGAAGGGTTGACGCATGACCACTGAGGTTCAGGTTCAGTCTCTGGACACTGCAAACAAGTTAAAACACCGGGCAAACCAGGACAAGGATCACACAAAAACATTCCTTCTGTCTTTCTCAATTCTTCAGTGAAAGGATGAAAACAAATAACTTTCTAAGAACAGCTTTGAAAGTATCTGCTTTTAAGCCAATGAGTGCCAATTCAAGTAGTAACATTAGCAGTTTGGGGAAGGAGTGACTGACTCCTGACCAAAAAAATTAAGCGAATTACTCAATAGTAAATCATACGTTACATCCATCACCTACTTTTATTCATTGTCATCCAATACTTTCTGAAACAATTAAAGCACTTGAAGTCTGGATTTTCTCCTGCTATAGCACCTAAAGTAATATTAATTAGCTTGGTCTACAGCCTAGTAGTAAAACCCTGCCTAGGATGCCTGAGGCCCTGACTTCAATTTTCAGTAAGAGAGAGGGAAATGCTTCCTCATTACTGACTGAAAAAGTTTAAACTTTGAAAGGTGATTTATCTACTATTCAAATGATCCTGTAGTCCCTGCTTTGTTTAGGGCTGGATGGTTTGAGTAACCCTATGCTGTTCAGTCTGGTCTCTAACTTGAGGGCTCTACTGAATCTACTGCCTCGGCCTCAAGATGCTGCAACTACACACACTTCTAAACACTTTCTCATACCTTCTTAAAATGCTTGAATACTTTGCCATAAACATGCAGAAAAATAATTTACGGCACTATCAGAAAAACACTAGCATATACACAGAAACAAAGGTATCTAAAAAGTGCCCCGAATGGAATGACATTTAAACTTTCATACCTTTTCTCCAATATGTCTAAATCCCACTTCAAGTGTGCAGCAACCTTAAGAGCAAGAAGCTTTAGGATGCGGTTTCTCTTGTTATCAGGTGGAGGCTGGACTTGGTTTTGCTCATTAACTGAAGGTTTGGAAGCCTGCTCCAAAAACTGAACTATAAGCTGAACTGGAGCAGGATCTAGGATTTAAAAGAAAATAAATTCTTAAAGTTTGCCTTATAAATCTGCAAAAGGAGTCACTGTAGCAGGCGGTGGTGGCACAGGCCTTTAATATTGTATGGCCTGCAGAGGCAGGCGGATCTCTGTGAATTTGAGGCCAGCCTGGTCTACAGAGTGAGTCCAGGACATCCAGGACTCGAAAAACCAAAAAAGAAAAAAGAAAAATGATTCACTGTACTGTACTATTTTTTTTTTTTTTTTACCACATAGGAATACAAACAGTAATGGAGGTACACTGAAAAAAAATATGATACATGTGGGGCGGGGGAGCATCTGGAAATGAGATTAGTTGCAGCTCCTGGGGGCCAGCCTGCCTGATATGCAAGCTGCCTGAGTTCAGTTCCCAGTACTGGAGGGAGCTAGTGGGAGGAGGAAGAGATCAAAATAATTAGCTCAGAACAAAGCTTTTCAGAGGGAAGAACTAACCATTACAGGTTCCCAGCTCACCATATGACCAGTGCTAATTAAAGGAAAGAAAAGCAGGATGCAGAACTATTGCTTTGACAATTAGGATCTTTTATTGAGTTATGCCTGCTGCTGTTTCCCACAATGAAAAATAGAGGTTAATGCCCCTTACATCACGTATTATGAAGACTTCATTAAGAAAGGTAAATGATATAAAGAGCTAAGTACAGTGGCTTGGCACCCTGAAAGCCCTAAACAATGTGCCAATAAGAAAGCGCTACAAGCACTAAGACACACGTGATAAAACTGCCTACCTAATGATGCCAACTTTTCACAAAGTAGTCTCCTACAAGGAAGGCCAAATTTGGATTAGAGCTGAGCAAACTAAAGCTTACATTGTATCTTTTCAGAAATGCCTGCAAAGAGCAAAATAGCATGGTCCTTGCCCAG
>CABHPQ010001547.1:2254-67845 GCA_902168405.1 Peromyscus aztecus | reverse complement strand
AGCTTTGCGCCTTTCCTGGAACTCACTCGGTAGCCCAGGCTGACCTCGAACTCACAAAGATCCGCCTGCCTCTGCCTCCACCACCGTCCGACTAAATGCTCAGATTTTTAAACCATGGGGGACTCATGTATACTTTTCATCACATACAAGTCGGTATTTGAAATCATTAAATTCTCATTGCACCTTCCTGCAGTCCATAAACTACTCCATCTATATTTGATGTTATGTATTTAAATAACTTGTTTATATATAATTTTTTATTTTAAAATTTTTCTTTCCTTTTACATACCAACCCCTGTTCCCCTCCCTCCTCTTCTCCCATTCCCCCCCCAACCTACCCCCATTTCACCCTCATCCCCTCCTCAGAGAGAGTAAGACCTCCCTTGGGTAGTCAACATAGGCTGGCATACCAAGTTGGGGCCGGACCTAGCCCCTCCCCCCTGCATCAAGGCTGAGTAAGGCATCGCACCATAGGGAATGGGGTCTAAAAAGCCAGTTTGTGTACCTGGGATAAGTCCTGGTCCCATTGCCAGGGGACTCACAAACACATCAAGTCACGCAACTTTCACCCACATTCAGAGGGCGTAGTTTGGTCCCTTGCAGGCAAGTCAAACTTTTGCTATTTGCAGATGATATGACAGTATATATAAATGACGCCAAAAATTCTACCAGTTAAGATAAGGCCCCTAATAAGTCAACCAAAGTTAGGTAAGGTCACTAAGGTAGGTCCTAGCCAATGTGACCTACACCTGTCGAGAAGGAAGACAACATGAAGACATTGTGAAGAAAAAAAAAAAAAGAAAAGAAAAAAAACAGCCATCTCCAAGCTGGTCTCAGATGTCTCAGCCTCTAGGACTGTGAGAAAATAAATTCCCATTGGGGTCAACACCCAGGTTTGTGCACTTTATCTTATAGCAACCTTGGAACGCTAACATAATGAGGCTTTCTCCTCATTATGGAGGAGGAACAACACACCCCTACTGTGGGGTATTTGTACACCGAGTGAAGGTGTATTGCTGTGATTGGTGTAATAAAAAGCTGAACGGCCAAAAGCTAGGCAGGAGGTGTAGGTGGGGCTTCCAGATAGAAAGAAGAAGTAGGAGGAGGAATCTAGGTGCCCAGGAGATGCCAGGAGACACAGGGAGGAAACAAGGAGGTGCAAGACGGAAGAGACGTAACACCACGTGATAGAACATAGATTAATATAAATGGCTTGGTTTAGGTTATAAGAGCTAGGTGGGAACAATCCTAAGCTATAGGCTGAGCTTTTATAATTAGTAGGAAGTCTCAGTGTCATTATCTGGGAGCTGGCTGGAGGGACAGAGAAGGACTCGTTAACTCACACTGACAGTGTCACCATGCCCAGGCACACTGGTGTGGATGGACGGAATGAGGACTCTCATAAGAAGCACTTTCAGTAGTGGCTGAAACTAGACCTCGGGTTTCTCTTTCTTCTTTATGCTCAAATAACTATTAACACAGGTAAGGAATCCCAGGAAGGTAGCTAAACGGCTGAACATTTGTACTCAAGAAAGAGCAAAATCAACTTTACTGCAGCCATCTTCCCCGTGCCCTTATTCCTAGAGACCATGGAACTACCATTTCCCCCAAACGTACAGTTCTAGGTAGGGGTCCAGCTCTGTTGCAGCCTAAGGAAAATCAGTCCTCTTAGCAAAAAAGTCAAACCTGCTGGGCTCCTCATCTCTGAGGGTTTCTCATCTACGAATGTAGTCAAGCAGAAATTGAAACTGAAAATAAAATCACATGTGTAGTGAACACAGCATTTTGGCTTGTCATTACTGCCTGAACAATAAAACACAGCTGCTGCTTAAATAGCATTCATATTGGAGGTATTAAAAGTAACCCGGATGTGGGGCTGGGGATTTAGCTCAGTGGTAGAGCGCTTGCCTAGCAAGCGCAAGGCCCTGGGTTCAGTCCTCAGCTCCGGAAAATAATAATAATAATAATAATAATAATAATAATAATAATAACCTGGATCATATCACAGCTTTTGAACATATATTCAGATGTGGTGTACAAACTATAATAGTGTGAAAATTCTCTCCCTCCACTTCCTGACGAATACGTGGCTCTATTTGTCATTTCCCCCCAAACAAGACATCACTGCAACCAAGTTATTTTAGTGTTCTGAACCTTCTAACACCAGGTAACGCCTGTTACCTAGTTTGAAACAAGTTTCCACTGGGCAGAAGGAATAAACAAACACTCTTGTCTGGGCTGTTAGCATTTTGCCCCAGTCTGGATAAAGGAGAGCAGAGGTGACCTTAGGGCATTGACTGCAGGGCTCACTCCATGGGAACTGTCCCGCTTTTTCATGCAGCCCTGAGAGACTGGGTCAGTCCTGCTATGGGAAGAGGGAAGAGGGGAGATCAGCACCCACTCAAGGGCATCCTCAGGCAGTGGCGTTCTCTCTTACAGCACATGACCAGGAACAAAGGAATCTTTAGTCACCTCCTGCTATGGTTGTTTGCTTAGCATCCCTTAAAAGTGGCTGAAAAAGACCATGAGCAGCCATTTCAGTCAGCTGAGGAAGAGATGAAAGGTTGCGAAGGGAAGAGCTGCCATTTCTGAGAAAGGTTTATTCACATTAAAGGATAATCTTGAAAGGAAAGAATTCCACAAGACTGATCTTTTAATTACAGAGGGATGAACGCACCTATGAAATAGACCCATCTCCCTTTGGCCTAAATGCTCTCCTCAAAAGTCAGAGATACGGTAAGCCATCTCAGTTTGGACGTGGCTTCTCTTTGTTTCTTCTAGTCACTCCCATTTTCCACCCATCCCCAAATCTCAGTTGCTGTTTGGAAAGTGATAAGGAGACAAATACGAAACCTTTCAGAGAAAGGCATCTGCAGACCTCAGATTTGTTCTAGCTATGGAGCCAGATTGGGATTCTCAAAGATGTTAACTGATTATCTGTGAAGAATTTTATGATCATAGTGCCATTGTGAGTATATTTTTAATCAAATATCCCAATGCATTTAATGTTACTCACAAATCATATTTCTTAGCCAGGCACAGAAATGGATTCTGCCTACCATTGCTGCACTTGAGAGACCAAAGCAGAAAGATTGTCACAAATTCAAATCAAGCCTGGGCCACATAGTGAAGCTGACCCCGGTCTGGGCTACAGAATGAGAAACTGTCTCCAAACAACAAGAACTCACATCCCAGCCCAGCTGAGGGACACGGGAAGAATAACGTCTTAAAGAGTCTTTGGCGTGCCTACACAATGCCAAGGAAGGATAAATACTGAATGAAATAACATTGCGTGTAACTCAGGATTCTGCCGACCTAAAATTTTTCATTTCTGGGTGTTGATTGCTTCGGTTTTTATGTGTACAGTGTTCTGCCTACATTTGTGTCCAGGTACCACATGTGTGTTTGGTGGCCACAAAAGCCAGGAGAGGACGTCAGGTCCCCTGGGATTAGAGTTCCGGACAGTTGTGAACCGCTGTATGGGTGCCAGGGACAGCGCCTGGGTCCTCTGGAAGAGCAGCCAATGCTCCTAACTGAGCCATCTCTCCAGCCCCGTGGCTTCTTGAAGATCTGTAGCAAGCAGAGACACAGAGTTCAAACCCTCCTCACGAGGCCCTTGCTAAAAGAGTCCAGAAGGTTTTCTTCTGGTCCTATATGAACCAGATGCAGTGGTCCATTCCTGCTATCCCAACACTCAGGACTCAGAGGCAGGGGAAAAATGAAGTTCAAAATCATCCTTTGCTACAGAGAACATCCAACACCGGTTTGGATTACATGAGACTTTGTCTCAAAAAATCATACTGATAGTTACAAAGAGCTACATTTTAAGAAACCACTGGAGTAGTGAGAGTCGTCATGGCTACCTGGGTGACCTCTACACTGCCAGGTCCACAGCTAAATCTCATCAAAGAATGTGCTGAGATATCTTTACCAAGTTAGTTAAAATACATTAGGGCTGGTAAGAAGGTTCAAAAGGTAATGGTGCCTGTTGGCAAGACTGGTAACCTGAGTTAGATCTCCTGGATGCACACGGCAGAAGAGAAACAGTGACCTCAAGTTGTCCTTGGACCTCCACACTCCAACCAGGTTATACATGAATGCACCCTACACACATACATACACACACACACACACACACACACACACACACACACACACACACATATACACATACACATACATACACACAGATATACACACATACACACACATGCACACATATACACACACATACACACATGAACACACACACACATACATACACATACACTCACACATACACACACATATACACACACATACACACACACACAAAACAGCATACTCTCACACAGATGCAAACACACACTCACTAAAATAAATCATTTTTATAAAATGAACATAAGAGTTTCTTTTTTTGGTTTTTGTTTTTGTTTTTGTTTTTCGAGACAGAGTTTCCCTGTGTAACCCTGGAACTTGTTCTGTAGACCAGGCTGGCCTCGAACTCAGAGATCCCCCTGCCTCTGCCTTCAGTGCTGGGATTAAAGGGTTGGGGGAGGGCATCACCATCTCTGTTTGAAAATGTTTCTTTTCCTCATCCACCTGGACAGACAAACCTCTGTAACAAATGACTGGTCTCAGTTAGGCTAATTCTGTTTACCCCTGACATGTGGCGCTTGATCTAGAGGAGGGTGAAATAGAACCTGCTGACTCACTCGTGGGTCTCAAGTTGGAAACCATGTGGTAGAACTTAATATAGTGCAAGGACATGAAATGATGGCGGTTATATTTCCGGGATGCATAATCCAGATGTTATTCTGGGCGGATAAACTAGGCTATTTCCAGCTTCGAGTACCAGAAAATCCTGACTCAGAATGGCTGAAACCACAACGAATGCTCATCTCAGGTAGCAAGAAGTCCTGATGGAGACTGGCTTCAGGTGATCAAGTCTGGGGCTCATCAGTACCAAAGACCCTGGTTACAGCTATATCCTCCATGATGTCCAATTGGTCCCTCTCGGAAGTTAAAGATCTGTGACAGACCTGGACATTACTGATAGAAGCAGAGGCAATTTTTCAAAAGACCTGTTTTCATCGGCAAGGAAGTCATTCCCAGAAACACACCAGACAAGCTTCTTTCACATCCCATTGGGTAGATTTGTGTCACGTGGACTTCTCTAACCCAATCACCATCGAGGAAATCAAATTCTCTTAATTGGCTTAGACTTTTCAGAATTTTTCATGGAGAAAGAAGTGGTAGCCAGGAATGGAGAAATGTAGGGCGGGAGATTAGACTGGACAGCATAGCCTGCTGTAGAGGAAACAAACAAACAAACAAACAACAACAAAAAAAAAAACAACTCTGCTCCAGGTGTGTCTTGATGCTCATAATTCAGACTTTGTGACTCTCAGACAAAAATTTGATCTTTCAACAAATTCTAATAAAAAGTCTAAGGAAAGCACCAAAAAAGCACCAAAAAATGAGCTCTGGATGAAACTGCTCCAGAGCGGACCTCCTTCCACACCTTCTCCAGTGGTTTTTACACATTGCCCTTGATCCTTGGCTAATATATTAGTATATAGTATATATGACAGTCTATGTAGGTAGGCCAGGCTAGCTTTGAACTCAGAGAGATCTACCTGCCTCTGCGTATCACCATATCCAGACATGCAGTTCCCAACCTCTGCAGCGAGACACTTGTTCTGACTACGTTCTTTTTTTCTTTTTCAGATTTATTGTTTCATTCTTAGCTATGTGTGCGCATGCGTGTGTGTCTGAGGATGGGCATGTGCACATGAATGCAGATGCTGGTCCAGACCAGAGACTTTGGCTCCCCTTGGAGTTGAATTTCGGGTGGTTATGAACTGCCCAGTGTGGGTGCAGGCAACAAAACGCGGGGCTTCTCCAAGAGTAGTATGTGTTCCTAGCCAACGAGGCATCTCTCCAGCTCAACCCCCCAACCACCCCCAGACTTTATTTTTCTATTTTCTCCTATTTCACTGTTTTAGAACCGCTCCTCCCAAAATGACGAATCGAATCCAAGACCCAATGTATAACCCACTGTGTATAATCTCCTTTTCAAATTCACAGTGTGAAAAACATTTCTCATCCATGCTATCATCCTGTTCCATTAAATCATGAAGCATTACTATTAGCTCCATTTTACACAAGAAGAGACTTGTGAAGACCACAGTGCTGGTGAGTGCTTGGTGGAGAGTCTAGGGTCATAATAAACCCCAAAAGTTGGAGTTTAGATTTAAAATAGATGTTTTACAGGATGAAGAAGTGACTCGGAGGATCTGATGGATGCTCTCTTCTGGGTCTGCAGACACTGCATATAGGTGATGCCCACACATACATGCAAATGAATCACTTATGCACATAAATCAAAAATAAATTTTAAAATATTTTTTAAAATAAATAAAGTTGGTTGGCTGTGGTGGTGCATACTTTAATCCCAGCACTTGAGAGGCTGAGACAGGTGAATCTCTATAAATTCAAAGCTAGCTGATCTACATATTGAGTTGTGGGCCAGCAGTCCCAAATAAACACACAGAAGTTTATATTAATTACAAAATGCACAGCCAATAGCTCAGGCTTATTATTAACTAGCTCTTACATTTACATTAACCCATTTCTATTAATCTATGTATTACCATGTGCCTCGTGGTTTTACCTGTCCTCTAGCATCTTGCTTCTTGGGCAGCTCACTAGCGTCTCCATCGACTCCGCCCTTCTTCATCCCAGTCCTCAGTGTGATTGTCCCGTCTAACTTTATCCTGCCATGCTACAGACACGATAAAGCTTTATTATTAACCAATGAGAGTAACGCATATTCACAGTGTACAGAAGGATTAGGATTATCCCACAGCAAGAAAGGGCTACATAGTGAGATCCTGTCTCAAGTAAATAAATAAATAAGGCCAGGCAGTGGTGGCGCACGCCTTTAATCCCAGCACATGGGAGGCAGAGGCAGGTGAATCTCTGTGAGTTCGTGGCCAGCCTGGTCTACAAAGTGAGTTCCAGGACAGGCTCCAAAAGCTACACAGAGAAACCCTGTCTTGAAAACCCAAAAAATAAAATAAAAATAAAAATCAATCAATCAATCAATCAATCAATAAAGCAAGGTATGGTAATCCCACATGTATAGCCTCAGTGCTCAGCAGAGTAAGGCAGAAGGATGTGAATTTAAGGTCAGTCTGGACTAAATAGTGAGTTGCAGGCCAGCCTGGGATACATAGCAAGAGATTGGGGTAGGGGCTGCTGTGTAGTAAGTCCTTTTGTATACTGGGAAGATGTGTTGCTCTCATTGGTTTAATACAGAGCTAACTGGCTAATAACTGGGCAGGAAGAGGTTAAGAGGGAGAGCCAGACTGAGAGCACTCTGGGAAGAAGAAGGGCAGAGTCGCCAGGAGATGCAGAGAGAAGCAAGATGAGCATGCTATACTGAGAAAAGGTACTAAGCTATATGGTAGAACTTAGGTCATATATATATATATATATATATATATATATATATATGTTAATTTAAGATGTAAGAACTAGTTAATAATAAGCCTGAGCTATCAGCTGAGCTTTTATAATTAATAATAAGCTTCTGGGTGGTTATTTGAGAGCTGGCTGGCGGGACAGAAAAGTCTTCCTACAGGGGGGCAGCAAAAATAAAATAGATGTTATTTAAAAGCCAAATGTTCCTCCTCAGCAAAATCGTTTGTTGTCTTCCAATGGCTGCTGTGAACATAAAGCTGGTATAATTAAAAATGGCTACACGCAATTGTTCATGGCTAATGACATCTGCCAAACCCAACAGATACTCATCAAACAACCCATGACCCATAATTAAGGGACATTATTTTGAGATGACTACAAGCCCATAGAGAAGGCTTTGTGTTCCAATTTCTAAACTGCATCGGAGCTGAGTCCATGTATGAACCACAAGAGATTTCACAAAGTTAGAGCTCTAATCTGGAGAGCCTGAATCACTTGATGTGCCCATCTCGTCCACTCATCCACTTTGGGGAGGATGGACCTTGACTCTGAGGATTTCCTGTCTTCCAACAGTGCCTCTTCTGTATGACATTAAAGTTATTATTTGTACCATTAGGTGTCAGGTAGGAAAATTCTTCTGAGATTCACATGCCCTTCTAGATGAAGGGCAAAGGTAGCTAAAGAACCATGAGTCCAAATCACAAAGAAGATAGACAACAAGCTCTCTCTGCTTCTCCATTGAGATGCCAACAGGGCGATGTAACACACCCTGTCTTAAATGCCCTCTCCAGCCTCCTTGAAAACGAGAGAGAGAAAAGGCTTCTCAGAGTCTGCCTTTGACCTGGACAGGCAGGCAGTAATGCCTCGCTCTGTCCCTGGACTGTTCAATTTTCAAAGTGGACCAGGTGAAGAGGCCCTAGGATCAGAAAGGAGCGCGGGGCATCAGAAGGCAGAGGAGGCGACTGCAGGGTCACATAAACCGCGTTATCGATCCTCCCTGACTAATGGGGAAGGCCGGCCAGCAAACAGTTGGTGTCCAGAGCTCACAATGTCTCAAACAGCAAAGTGCTGTCCTTACCTCAGTAAAAAGGCCCGCAGTTCGCTTGGGTAATTCTGACTTCTTTTTCGCAGTAATTCTTTTCAGGAACCCATGACTCCTAAAGAGCTCTGGACCCAAGAGGCCATTTTTCCAACACCAAACACCAACGGTCCTTTTTATGTTCCATGCTGGTTTGTGTTTTATCTGCACAAAAACCTATGGCAAAGGTGTTCTGGTCAGAGGTTTACTCACTCATTTCTGTTGAGTAGAATAAAATAAAATGTGTCAGAGGCTATTTCAGAAAATGGTAAAAAAAAAAAAATCACGAATTTTCTCAGTGAAGTTCAGTAGAGACTTTCTGTTCCCCACAACTGCAGAACAATCACAATCCCTCCAAATATATTGAAAACAATATTTTTATTTATATTTTTCCCTGACTCCTCCATTAAGAAAACATGAAACTCTATGGAGACGAATAAAAATTTCTGCTTCTCTGATAATTTTCTCACAAGATTTTTCTTCCTAGAATACTAGAGAGTATTGCTATCTGCGTTCATGTGTTGTGACAATTGAGAAAATGGCAAAATCTTTACCAGAGAGAGAACAAATTGCTCCAACAAGTTGAAGCAACTTGAGAATTTTCCCCCTGTGTAAAGGGAGATACACCCACCGATGATTCTCTGAAATGTCCTTGTCAACATGTTAGTATAATCAGGCCTCTGGGCTCACATAGGAAAGATGGGAAGTCTTGGATCCAAGAGAAGAGGACTCCAAGTTCTCTACTGTAAAGAGAGGATACAGAAAGCATAAATAAAAACAGACTCTGGAGTTATGGACCGGAAGAGGACTCTATGCTCCCAAGAGAACCTTCGTGCTCAGCCTTGAAAGTAGCAAAGATTCAAAGGGTGGGGGGTGGGGAGTGACTGATGTGCAGCCTCTTCCTCACCAAGCATAGGGACGCCTGGGAGGACTCCACCTTCACAGGCTCCTGAAGAGCTGTGAGAGCCCCGCAACTTCATCAATGACTCTAGGAAACACGGCACACATAATGACCTTAAGGGAGTGTCGAACGTAGGGAAGCCAGGACTCAGAAAAAGCATGAGCCCCAAGGGTGAACCTAGTTCTGGTGGCCTTACATGTGAGAGCTTCAGGTCCTGGGGCTGGGAGGGACAGTACATCCGAGAATAGCTCAGAAACCTCTGACATTTGATACACCCAGCAAATACGCACGGGAGCCTGTGCCGTGTTAAATCATTGGGCTACCACCATCAATTAAGTCAGTCAGTCATCACAGTGACCCTACGAGAAAGGGAACTATTATGATGTCCGTTTTACAAATGAGGGAACTCAAGATTAAATAAATCACCTGAGCTCACAAGGCTGTGGTAGAACCAGAAGCCCAACCATAGTAAGTCAGCCCAACCCCAATCATGGACTTTAGAGCGTATGAATTCTCTGAAATTATAGAAAGAGCTTTATAGAAGCACACATGTACTTTCTTGCCAAAAAAAAAAAAAAAAATGAATTCGCTGCCTCCATCTGAGTCCAAAAAGGTACACAAACTATAAAACATTGAAAGCTCTCATTTAGTACTATGACTTTCAATAGCCAGATGATATCCCACCATATTAATGCCAATCTTGGTATTATCAATTGTATTGCAATAAACACTTTTGAAGCTAAAACTTCGAACCTATCATCCATGATTTCTTTAGAGGGGAAAATCTTGAAATTAAAATTGCTCCAAGAATATTCTCAGTTGAAGGCTTTTAATTTGTGTTGTCAAATTATCCTACAGGAAGGTGACATCATTCAGACTCCTCTGAGTATCAATATTTAAGCTTTTTCAATTTTATCATCTGAAATCAAATACTAATATTCAAATCTTGTCCTTTTTAAGATCAAGGGAAAATATTATTTACAACACAGAGCAGTATTTCATACGCTCAGAGGATAAAAAGATAATCGTACCCACCCCGGATACTTTGGACTTTATTTTGCACCAAGATATGGTATTGATGACTGACAAGACTCGCTGGCTCCCAGGTTTCTTCAAACACTGACAGTGGTTAGCAAATGATATAATGACTTTTATGGCTGCCATTCCATAGTCCTTACTCTCACTGGGAGCCTAGAATTGTGCTTCCTATTCATTAATATCACACTGGCTTCCCTAATATGGCATCACATAGCTAGAGCAATTTCCAGCCTTTTGACATGGTGACGTGTTGTAATCTATAAAGGCATACAAATATGCATTTATAACTACCCTGGGATGCATGTGGCCCACGGGTTACAGATTGGACACACCCAAGAGACTAAATGAGCACCTCTTCAATGTTTCAGTCAAGATGTCAATGGCTGCTAGCCATGGTGGTTCCCCTTGGTAATCTCAGAACTAGGGAGGCTAAGGCAGGAGAATTGCCATGAGTATGAGGCCCTTTCTCAAAACAAAATATGTCAATAATTGCAAGAGTCGTAAGATCACTTGACATACGTTCATATTATAAACTAGACTGCTGGGAAGGTGATGAAGTCTGCTTTCCATCTGCTTAATTTAGGCTAGACTCTGAGCAGGACAGACTGAGGGCGATAGAGACACAGATGAACAGAAAGCTTTTGCTATCACTTATTAAGAGACCTGCGAGCCATGGGCTCATTATGACAGTCAGCAATACCACATCTTGGTACAAAATAAACTGAGTCTTTAGACATCCTGGGTTAAACCCAGTGGCTTCCTTCACTGTTTGTATAACCTTTGGCCAGTACCTTGATGTGGCTAAGCTTCAGCACACACAGAGTAGATTTCCAAGTCCTTGCTTGGTGAGTGTGCTAGGAGTCTGCCTTCATGCTGCTTGCAGGGAAACAGCAATGCTCTTGCTACATAGGTGCTTCATCCTCTCCCGTCTTAGTTGCATTTCCTGTTGCTGCAGCAAAAAACACTCCATGAAAGCAACTTAAAGAAGGGTAGAATCCATCGTTGTAGAAAAGTCACGGCAGCAGGAGTGTGGGGCATCTGGTCCCCATTGCATCCACAGTCAGGAAGTGGAGACTGAGAAACACTAACTCTTTCTCCTTTATATTCAGCCCAGGACCCCAGCCCACACAATGGTGCCACCCACACTTACGATGGATGGATTTTCCCTGAACTCAATCTAGGAACTCTCTCACAGACATGCCCAGAGGTTTATTTCTTAAATGATTCTAGATCCTGTGAGGTTGACAATGGTACTCATTGGTTTTTACTGTCAACTTGAAACAAGGTGGAGTCACCTTGAAAGAGGAAATCTGGACTGAGGAATTGCCTATATCAAAATGCCCTGTAAGCTTGTCTGGAGGGCTTAATTGTTAATTGATATAGGAGGAGCCAGCCCACTGTGAGCAGTACCCTAGGCAGGCAGTCTTGGGCTGTATGAGAAAGCTAGATAAGGACGCACCTAGGAACGTGTAGGAGACAAGCCAGCAAGCAGAATCCCTTCATAGTTTCTGCATCAAGCTTCTGCCTTGCATTCCTTCCATGACGTCCCTCAATAATGAGCTGAGATCTGGAAGTATAAGCCAAATAAGCTGTTTCACCCCCAAGTTAGAGTTTTGTTTGTTTGTTTTGTTTTTTGTTTTTCGGGACAGGGTTTCTCTGTGTAGCTTTGCGCCTTTCCTGGAACTCACTCAGTAGCCCAGACTGGCCTTGAACTCACAGAGATCCGCCTGGCTCTGCCTCCCGAGTGCTGGGATTAAAGGTGTGCGCCACCACCACCTGGCCTGTTTTGTTTTTTTAATCACAGCAACAAGATGAAATTAGAAGAGAGACCAAATACTAACCATCCTATCTATATAGCACAGTAACTCCACGCTGCCCACCCAGCCTTACTTCTCCCCATGCCATGTTTCACCACATGACACAGGACATACCCATTTGTCTATTGTTCATCTTAACCTTCCTAGCAAAGCAGAGGTAAGACATTTCCATTCGATTGCTGTATCGCGCTGGCCACTCAGGAATCAACCAATAAGGACAGTGAGGAATTAAATGAGTCAAGGTGCCCACAGCTAAAGAGCAGTCTCCCAGAGTGGCCAGGACAAAGTTTCATCAATGGAATGGCTTAAACACAGAAATGTATTATCCCACGGTATGGTGGTTTAAAAGAAAATGGCCCCCAAAGGGAGTGGCACTATTAGGAGGTGTGGCCTTGTTGGAATAGGTGTGGTCTTGTTAGAGGTTATGTGCCACTGTGGAGGTGTGCTTTGAGGTCTCATATATGCTCAAGCCACACCCACTGAGACAGACCACTTCCTGTTGCCTGTGAGTCAAGATGTAAGAACTCTCAGCTCCTTCTCCAGGACCACATCTGCTTGCATGCTGCCTTACTTCCTACCATGATGGTAATGGACTAAACCTCTGAACTGTAAGCTGCCACTCCGATTAAATGTTTTCCTTTATAAGAGTTGCCATGGTCATGGTATCTCTTCACAGAAATAGAATCCCTAACTAAGACACCTGGTCCTGGAGGCTGGGGATCTAAGGTATCACCAGGCTGTAAGTGGCTCCTTCTGAAGGCTGAAAGGGAGAATCATCCACCACACACCTGGGATCTGTGGTTTGCTGGCAATCTTTGGTGTTCCTTAGCTTGTGGCTGTACAACCAAAACTCAGCCTTCGTGTCCACACGGCCCTTTCTTTTAAGCACTTGTCTATCTCTGGGCCCAGATTTTTCCCTTTTCTAACAATACAATAATGCTGGATCAGGGTCCACTCTAATGACCTCATTTTAACTAGATCCTCTTTAAAGTCCTGTCTTCAAATAAGGTCACAGGTGCTGAAGACTTTGACCTCTTGGGAAGGGACACAGTTCCGACACATGCACACTTCCCACACATGTACCCAGAGCTGAAATAAAGAAAACCTTTTCTCATAGATTCATCTGCATGGTGCATACCGAGCACCCCCACCCCCAAAAAATAAAGCACTAAAATCAAATCTCTGGGGAAATAAATGGAGACATTTTTCTGGCCAAAATTCACCACTGTATTTCATCATATCTAATATTCCATCTACTGTAAGAAACAGTTTTATTTTGCCCACTACCAAACAAGAAAAGTCAGGCTAAGGATGTGGCTCAGTGACTTAGCATACATGAGGTTCTAGGTTGTACCCGCCATCTCCGCGTTATCCACTGGGTGTGCAAGGTCATCTTCAACTAGTTAGTGAGTTTGAAGCCAGCCTGGGCTACATGAGACGCCGCTAAGAGACAGAGGGAGAATGAATAGAAAAACTACAGGGTTTTTAGATGGGCGTGGTAGTATACTTGCAATCCCAGGACTTGGGAGGCTGAAGTGGGATCCTGAGTTTGAGGCCAGCCTTAGCTATACAGCAAAATTTTTCTCAGGAAAAAAAAAACAAAAACAGAAAAGCCTATCGATGTGTTCCATGCATCAGTTATAAGAAAAATATTTACCTCTCCAATGCAGAGTACTTAAACTATGAAAATACAGACATGGTCAAAGCAGGGAAACACACTAACAGGCTCTGTTACTGCCCTAAGTCTCCCAGCCTGCTGATTGTCTTTCTCAGCCTAGCTCAGTAGAAGATAGCTTAGGGAAAAAAAAAAAATGACTGGTACAAGAGATTTTTAAGACACACAGCTCAGTTCATCTAGACCCCCACTAAGGGACCTAACACATCCTCTAGATGTTTCTCCCAAAGCAAGCGTGTGTTCTGTATCTCCAGGGACAAGAAGGAAGCAGCTGAGGGGATACTGGGATCAAAGAGATGCGAGCAGAGAAGAGAGGAGCGCCTAGAGTCTGCCAAAGCAAACACACAGGCAGAGAGAACAGAGATAGGCCGCGCCTGCGAAGCTCCTTTAGGGAAAATTACAGAGAAGTCATCACCCCTGGTCTGGGGCTGCCACAGCTGGGAGTTGGGAAGAGCTCCATCCATGTGAGGGCTGAGAACCTGAGACGTGCCCCTACAGTCTCTCGCCTGGCAGGCGACCAAGGCTGCCTCTGGCTGGTATTTACAGAGACCTGGTGCGGGGCCAGCTGGCTGCCGGCGGCATGTTTCTGTATCATTCATCACTCACAAAGTGCTCTGCAGCTGGAAGAAAGGCACATCAGCCACAGCCAGGAACCCCAAGCCTGGCCCTCCTCCTTCAATTCTCTCCTCATCCCTTCCTCAAGAGAAAAATCCCCAGCAGCTCTTGACGAGAAAGGGATCTATAGGCTGTGAGCATCCTCCGATACAAATCTCCTTAACACCCACTGTGCCTTAGGTCCTGATGCCCCAGTGGTTAAAGACGTCAAGCCCATGACGCTACTTTTTATTGGGAATTATTTTGTTTCCTTGGTTCCTTGTGTCAACCTCACGGCTGTTGCTCACTCACCTGCCTTCCAGAGATCTCAGCCCTTCTGGGGATCGGTCACAGAAATGCTGGCTCGGAGCATCCCAAGAAAACAAGGGAAGGAGTAAGCCCTTCATCACAACCTTGAAGAAACGGGAAGTGGCCGGTTGTGGTGGCACATGCCCGTAGGATTTGCTGAAGGAGGCAGAGGCAGGAGGATCACGAGTTCGAGGCCAGCCTGGGAAGTGCTCACAGCAGAAAAAGGAAGGAAGACAGATAAGAGGGGTACGAATTGGATTATCAAAAAGCAGAATCCCCCACATGTGCTGGATGGGTCAATGCAATGACCTTGGGAAGGTAGACAGTGGTGGCCATTCAAGCCGGCAGTGGGAGCCGGGCAACTGGCATTTACAACAACGCTCCATGCAAATCCAGGATCTTGCCCTCCCCAGAAATGGGATCTCATGGATTTATTTTTTGAAAGGTCATTCTTCTGACAAGTCAGGTCGACAGTTAAACAGAAAGAGAAATAATTCTACTACTAGGCAGAGTCACAGCTCCACCCCAAGCTAGTAGTTCATCAATCAAGAGAGACCTTCAAACAGTTTGGTTCTAGTGTGATCACCGCACAAACAGATTAAGAAAATATCCAAGAACATTTCCAGAAAGGATTAGAAGAAATACTTCCTCTGAAGTCCCTGGTGATCCCAGGAGAGAGGGGAGGGTGGCAGGGGACCTCACAGCGCAGGTGTGCTGGCTCTGCTCCAAGACTGCAGATGCCTTTGAATGAGGAGAACTTGCCCTGCCTTTCCCATCTGTGATTCCACAGAGATGGCTTGAAACCCAGAGCTCCTACTCCCAACGTGGGTGACCTAGAAAAGCCACCAAGCTGTAAGTCAAGCTTCTGTGCTTTCTATGTCCCGTTCCCCCAATCAATATCACAATGTCCCACAAATCAGGCGCCCATTCATCTTCCTCACAGCACTCAATGAAATGATGGCACTATGCATTTGCTTGCTTATCACAGCTTCCTGAGAACAGAAGCTACACCTGCCTGGTCTTTTTTTTTTTTTTCTTTTAATGTTTGGCACTTAAAACAATGCCTCATCTGAAGGCAACCTCGGCTACCCCATTAGGAGAACAGCTGGAGTAGTTCTACCCCACGGAGGACTCATTCCTCCACCGCAGGAGGTGCAGAGATTGCCTGCACATCCCTAGTCACCCTTTCTGTAAAGTGCTATTCGGGCTTTAAAGCCTTTCCGAGACTCACAGCGCAGAATCTGGCTATTTGTCCATTGCTTCCTTAGGAACTCTGGTCCAACACAAACCCTGTCATATGAGCGTCTGAGGGACCCAAACTCTTGCCTGCTTTCCCCTTTCCCACTCACTCTTGACAAACCTGATCTACACACAGATCAAACAAAGATTCACCAGAGTCCCTGTCTGGTAAAGATCATGCCCCACTATGCAGGTTTGCTGAGCTTGGGAATGGTTCCTAGTGAACTAACCTTTTCCTCCACTCTTAGATGGGCGGAATCTGGCCCGTGGTCTGGGTATCAAGCGTAAAGTCCTTCATACCCCATTCATTCATTGTACCTTGTTTTTTCCTTTGTCTATATCCAATTCTCACTCAGATCTGAGGAGCTCTTTAGTGCAGTTAGAATTTGCACTGTCTTTTTCTTATTCTCCCCAGCGGCTGCAAGAAATGGCAAGCTCCATCTCATCCTCCCTAAAGCCCATTTTTTCCTGTCAAATCAAAGGTTAACATGAAAGAGGCCGCCACCAGCTCCCACTGGGCAGGCAACGCAGCCCCAGTTACATGCCTCACCACCCAGAGCAAAGGCCATGCAAGGACGCATTCCATCCCACGTAGCATGAGGAAGCATGCTTCCTACAGGCGCTGCACCCTGAAACGGCTCAGCCTCGGCGGCCTTCGCTATCACCCAAAGCAGGGCCCATTTCGGATGAGTCCCTGTTGAGATGCCAATTGGTTGTGTTACTTTTTCCGGAGAAAAATAAAGTTACAAGAATGGGTGTCTCACAGGCCACGGCATCACTGAGCGCCACCCCAGCTGGGTGACAACACATGAAAGCTGTACCACAAGAAGAGGCTCAACCCCAAGTCATCTTCCACTCCCTAAATATTCTAGATTCACTCCAAAGACCACATGCAGCTTGGGGGCAGGAGACAGTGAACTAGGCTCTCAGGTGAGTGTCTAATGAACCTCCCTTTATTCATTCTATGATAATAGTGCTGGCTGGGAATTGAGTTTCATGATGGCAAATCATGATGTTACAGCCGATAAAGGTAGATTACTACAACAGGGTTGCTGGGGTAGAGGCCAGCTAAAGGGGATGGTCTCTTTTGATCAAATGAGGCCATTATCGAGAGACTCAAGCTTGTCTAGCCTTTCACGGAAGTGCTCTCTCTTGGCTGTAGCACGACACCCCATCACACACACTTGCATCTCAACAGCTGTCTCAAAGCACCATTTTGGCAAAAGGGTTATTTTGAGTTGATTACAGTGTAGAATCAAAATATGTAGGGAGGAGGAAGGGGAAATATTTGGGACAAAACTCTTAGTTTCCTGCTCATCTGTCTGAAAATCTCACTGAAGATAGTTGACACCAGACGTGTGTGCTTACGTAGACCTCAATGAACAGCTTATTCTTGTCCATTGGTCCCAGCCCACAACTTCTAGTCAGTTTCCCACAATTTATCCTTCCTCTGACCTCAAACTCTTTTTCTTCCTTCGTGTAAGTTCTAATCACTTCCTTGAATCGTACTTTTTTTCTGTGAACTACCATACAAATAATCTTTAGAGAATTGCATGCCTTTCCCCTACTAACTGGTCTTTGATAGTTTAATTCCCAGGCCCCTATCACCTGAACTTAAAACAATAACATTTTCCTTCCCAAACAACAACTTACTGGGTCTCTAGAGTTTTCTAATGTTATTTTATATTTCCAGCATTTGAAAAAAATACACACACACACACATGCACACACACACACACACACACACATATATATATATGTATATATATATATATATATATATTCTTTTTTTTAAGGTAGCTCATCAGGGACAAACATCCTAAAATATTTTATGCTGAAGTATAATTAGCTAGCAGGGTTTTTTGTGCTATTTATCCAACATTCCACTGAAGTACATTATAAAGAAAATGAAGAAAAGAAATAAAAGGAGGACATGATAGCTCCTAGGTGTGGTAGAGAAGGTTTATTGTAGCTAAAAGGGAGAGTATCGCCACAGGCATCTGACCTGCCTGACTGAACGGGTCACGTGAGGAGAGAGGGTAGGGGAAAGGGAGCAGGAAAGAGGGGAACCAGGGGCAGTGGCAGAGAGGGCAAGGGGCCATAAAATGTCCAAAAGGACCTTGTAGCCAAAATGGCTGGGTTTTATAGGGAAGGGCAACCCAGCCTACTTCCCTGGGCTGGAGAAGTCTAGGGTAGGGACAGGATGCTGGCAATGTTGAGAAAGGCAGACAGCTGTGAGGCAGACAACAGTCTACCTGATATGTTAATAGGTACCCAGTTAGCGTTAGTCCCAGGTTTGAGGACTAATGTCAATGTAATAAAGTTTTGTTGGAAAAAAAATAATATATTTACCACTATAAAGGAAAAAAACAAAAACAAAACACTCCCTCTGGAAAAAGTTAAGCAGGTTTTAGACAAATTGAATAATAGTATGATGTGACTGATTGGGTGCTGAGGAAATCCTTCCCTGTGATTGCTCCTTCCAGGGCCCAAGTCTGAAGGGTGAACAACTTTAGACTAAAGAAGGAAGCAAAATTATAAGCAGACATGCAGTCAGCTCTCCGTGACCCTCAGCAACTGGGGGTCAGGAAATGCTTAGCTGCTCAAAAGCTCCGAGAAGTCACATTACCAGGGCAGAGTTGCGGGGAGGATGCGGGCAGCTGACTGCGGGTCCCTCCGTTTATCGAGTGAGGACATCCTTGTGTCAGATCATGCCTGGCTACTCTCTCGGGGACACTCTGGGTTGTTCCAGTCTCGTCTCCTTGGCCTGTCAGCTCCTGGGCAGCCAGATTAATGATTAAATAGAAAGATGACAGGAAATGAAGAGTGAACAGCTGAGACACCATAGAGGCAGCCCTCCTCCCTCACCAGCTCCTAAAGACAGGGGGGGGGAAGGAGAGATGAGCCCATCTACTTCATTGTCTCCTTTTTGTTTTTCTCACTCACTAAGTCAGTCGGCAACAGGGAGAGCTCAAAGGTCATGAGATATCTCTGAGATGCCAGTGGAGAGAAGACAGGAAGCGTGCACCCTGTCTCTGACGTCCAACTTGAGGTAAATTCCTCCCTCCCATTGTGATGAGCCAGCTTCTGGCCCTTCTCGGGTCTGCACGTGACAGAGGACTCCGGAGGGCAGATCGGATAGTCAAAGGGTCTCAAATAAATGTACGGAGATATCCCGAGGCTTGTAGGAGGTGGACAAGGTCAACAATGAGCTGTGACCTTCCTTCCTGCACTTTATTGTGCCCGTCACATCCAGTAACAAATTGGGAGGAGAGAAGGAGAAACAAGGACCACCCCCCCCCCAAAAAAAGTCATTTTCCAAATGGGACATCCATGTATCTTCCTCAGCCATCTGCTGATTCCTGAATCTGGGGAGCCACCATGCATGCAGTCAGAGAAGGGTAAGTGGCCTACTTCTTGAAGAGAATAAAATTAAAACCAGCTTTACCTATTGACCTGCAGATGGGTCCTTGGGTTACAGGGGAGATCTCTAAATCTCAGACTCCACACAAATAATATTTCCCAGAAAAATCAGCTTCAGATGTTAGGGTGGGTGTAGCTTGAGGGTCTTAGGAGTTCTTGTTTTTCTTTGTTTCTGAGCTCTTAAAGGGGACTCTACAAATCATGGATTTCCCTGACTTTTTTTCTTAGACTAACTAGCCATCAGATCAGGGCTCCGAGTGCCTGAAAGCAAAAAAGAGACATTGGTGCTCTCACAACCTTGCACTAGCCTCTTGTCCCAAGCAGCAGCCTGAGATGGGCTTCTCAGCACAGCCGGGCACCTTCACACCCTCCCTCTCTGGCCGCGAGCAGCCAAGCATGCATTTCCTATGACACAACCCCACTCCACAAATTCTAGGAGCTCCAGAGGGACCCCATTTAGATAACCAGCCTCCAGATAAGCTTGTTGAGCAATCACCCAGCCTGTGCCGTGCATCACGCCAGCTGAGTGGCTGTGAAGGGAGCAGAGGACACAGCCAGCAGGCTTACACTATGCTTTAAACTGTATTCTGTGTTGAAGCAAGAGAACCCTCCCTCTGCTCCGTGAAGATTCAATAACGAGTCTCCGGAAAGAGCTGATAATATAACCATCAACAAGAGAAGCATACATTGATTATACACAATTGGGTAATTACCTGGAGAGATTTAGAAGCAATGAAGATACAATTTTAAAGATACCGTAAATTATTTTTAGGGGAGATAAATAGACCCAAAAGACAATTAGGCCAGGACAGGCTTCATTTGGCCTCTGGCTGGGATGTCAACTCTAGTCTCCTTGTTGCTGTGTGTTTCAATCTCCTCTGGTAGGTAAGATGTCTGAGAAAGGGTTCCAACTAAGTTTTCTGGAGAAATGAGAATTTTTAAAAAGAAAGCAAAATCAGAGGAATCCTTTGTTGTGGTTGGTTTCTTTTTACTCTTTACCCTTTTGAGGGGCTCACCATCCAGCTCCCAAATAAATACACAGAGTCTTGCTCTTACCTATAAATAATGGGCCTTAGCTTGGCTTGTTTCTAGCCAACTTTTCTTAACTTAAATTATCCCATTTATCTTTTGCCTCTGGGCTTTTACCTTTCCCTATTTCTGTATATCTTTTTTTTTCCTTCTTATTCCATTCTGGCTGTGTAGCTAGGTGGCTGGTCCCTTCTTTTCTTGCCCCTTGATCTCCCTCTCCCCAGATTTCTTCTCATATTCATTCTGTCTGCCAGCCCCACCTATCCTTTCTCCTGCCTTGCTATTGGCCAGTTGGGCCTTTATTAAACCAATCAGGTATTTAGACAGGCACGGTAACACAGCTTCACAGAGTTAAACAAATGCAACAGCAAAGAATGCAACACATCTTTGCATTATTAAACAAAATGGTCCAGTGCATAAACGAATGTAACACATCTTAAAATATTCCACAACAAGCCTTGCCCTGGATTGGTTGCATCCCAGGTGCTCTCTCCAACATTCAGGGTCCCATCTTTCAGGGGAATCACAGACTCTGTGCATCTGTGCATCCCAATACTCTGATCCATAGAAGACCTTGTTTATTCTAGAGATATCTTGGGTGCATAGAAGTCCCTTCTGTCTCCATCAGCAGTTTTAGAATGTCCCCACACCTTTCTGATGTGGATTTTCAAAATAATCTGGTGACAGCTACCAAAAAACAATGGACTAAAAGATGGTTTGGAGAAGTGGAGAGTTTACTGTATAAGTTGCTGCCTCGATATTAATACAGCCAGGGCAACCATTTATTTAAAATTCTAATCTTTACTCCAGAACAATAGTGTCTATGGAAATGGAGAATAATCTAAAGGGTAAGTTAAGGTCTTATAAAGACAGCACATGGTACTTTAATTGAACTAAGAAAGCATGAGGCATTACATCAATATCTTCAAATCTCTGTAGCATATAAGAAATGCACTTTACATCACACCCAAATACATGCTCACATAGATGTGCAGCTCAAAGTTTTACAAAACACATTCACCTTTGCTATTTTCTGCCCAATGTTCCTTTAAAAAAAATGCTGCTAAAAGTTGAAACCTAATATGCTGACTTGATGACCCACTACAGGGTGACAATTCAAGGTTGGTTTCAAAATCCTGCTTAAATATCCATTTTAAAAAAAGAAAAAGAAAGGTAAAATAAAACCAAAACCTAAGGCCAGAGAGATGGCTCAGAGATTAAGAGCACTTCCTGCTCCTGTAGAGAACCTGGATTCAGTTCCCAGCACCCACATGGCACCTCACAACTGTGTGATATTTTGTTTGTGTTCTGACAAATAAAGCTTGCGTGGAGATCAAAGGGTGGAGCTAGCCACTAGTTAACCATAGAGGCCAGATGGTGGTGGCTCACACCTTTGATCCCAGCACTTGGGAGGCTCATGCCTTTGATCCCAGCACTTGGGAGGTGGAGACAAAATCTCAGCCCCTTTTCGGTCTGAAGATCCAGAGAGGTAAGAAGTCACTAGTGGCTGCTTCTTTGCTTCTCTGATCTTTTAGGTTATCACCCCAATATTTGACTCCTGGTTTTTAATGATAAGATTAATTAGATTTACATTACACACAATTGCTGCAACTCCAGTTCCAGGGCATCACAAAACCTTATCTAGCCTCCATGGGCACCATGCATGCATGTAGGAAAACACTTATACAAATAAAAGTTTTTTAAAAATCCCGTAAAAATCTTTCTTGAGCATCTGATAATGGCTCTTACTAGAGCATTAACATCATCTATTACCAGAAATGTACAGGTACCCCATAACATTTTCCCACCCCCACCTCCATTGCCCACTTATCGGCCAGTTTGTAACCTCTAGATCCAGAAAATGGGGGCTGGAGTACAAAAGAAAAATCCGGCCGGGCGGTGGTGGCACACGCCTTTAATCCCAGCACTCGGGAGGCAGAGGCAGGCGGATCTCTGTGAGTTCGAGGCCAGCCTGGTCTACAAAGTGAGTTCCAGGAAAGGCGCAAAGCTACACAGAGAAACCCTGTCTCGAAAATCAAAAAGAAAAAGAAAAAAGAAAAATCCATAGAATGACTGTTCTTCACAAAATATACAAAATATTTTAAAGTATCTCCTCACTACATAGTATGTACATGTTTAGGTGCATTCAGATATACCATTAATATATATATATATATGCATCAATTAAGAGTAGTTTTATTTTATTTTATTTTGAAACAGTGTTTTGCTAAGTAGGCCTGGCTGACCGGGAACATGCTGTGCTGAAGGAGCTGATCTCAACTGTATGCTGATCCTGTTGCCTCTGCAGCCAGGTGCTGCCATTACGGCTGTATGCCACCATTCATAAAGTTTTAAAAAAATTTTAAAGGCAATGTTCACTGACGGTCTCTGTATTTCTCAGCTTTCTCTACTCGGAGGGACGATCTGGAAATCTACAGAGAAGTTTAGGGTCCAAAACATAATCCTTGCAGAAATTTCCAAAAGCACAGTTTATGCACAAAGACAACTTCTGTACAAAATGTTAAACAAGAAGCAAAAAGTTGGTAGCTGAATTCTAATTGGGAATTATTTCAAAGAAACACAAGAAGAAAAGCTATGGCTGAGAAGATTAAAAGGTAATTGTTTGTTGTTAACCGGATGTGGTGACATGTGCCAGCACTCAGGATGTAGAGGCAGGAGGATTGCTTACAGTTTTAGAGCAACATAGGAAGCTCCAGACCAGGCCCGCTACAATGTAGCAAGACTCTGTGTCAGAAAAACAAATGACACAAGAGAATTGTTTCTTTCTAAGTACAAGGATGTAAACTCCCACATAATCCTTTAAGTAAATCCGTTCCTTAGCTGGTATGTCTCAATCTGTCCTACAGGAATTGTGCTCATGAGCTAGTGATGGTCTGGACTTGGGTCATGGGTTTAGTCATATATACACTAATTCACTCAAAGTCATTAGAAGGCCTAAAAGACTCAAGCCTAGGAGTCACACTGACGTATGTGAAACAGCCGTCTCATACTTTCCACGTTAGCAGGCTCTTCTCTAGTGCGTCTGACTAACGGATTGCCTCGGTTAATGCTGCTGACTCATTTGGTAGAGGCAAGACTCTTGCTGACTCAAGCTCTTATGAAATGCGAGCTGTGGAGACCCTGGTTCTCCCAGGAGCCCCAAAGTCTTCCCAAGTCTCCGCTGTTCCTCATAAATTGCTGTGCCTGCCTCCCTTCCCAATGAGCTAACCACTCTAAGTGTGTGGGAGGGTGGTGCCTGCAATTAGCTTTCTACATAGCCGTTCAGCCAGCAATATAAAAGGGGATAAGCGAATCATGGATCATGGGCCTCCTGAATAAGGACTCAAGATGAGGTAGGAAGCATGATTAGAAACAAGTCCAGCCAAACTCTCAGCTGGTATGAAAGCCTTTGGGAATTCATGAAACAGATTCAACTATGACACAAGGCTTTATCTATCACTCCACAAGCAGGGTGGGGTTGGAAATGAACAAAGATCACGAATCCACAGATAAGGATGAAAGAAATTCCATGCAGGATTTGAAACCTGCCGACGGCACTAGGCAGTGCTGTTAATCTGCATAAAGAATCAGGACCGCAGCTGACTTCAAATCCGGGTACTACTCCGATTCTGCTACGGGAGAGTTTGCTAAAAGTACCACTGTGAGCCACAATGTCAGGGAAGGAAGCGAGCCACGCGGAACGCAAAATTCTCTCAAATATTTTGGCTTCCGTTAGAACAAAAATAGCCCTTCTCTTTAAAGAAACTGATGCCGCAGAGACTTGATGATGTTCTAGGAAATGAAATGAGATAATGTTTTCAAAATAGCCCTGAGATAATGTCAATGAGTAATTTCAGTTCTTATCGCAGCATTGTGTGCTTCGCGAGCAGTACTGATCCTGTAGCAAAAAAAGGTGTCAGGACATTAAAAAAAAAAAAAAAAAAAAAGGTAACGCTTTCCCCTCTCTAAAGAAAATAACACATAAATAGCCACTGCTGACGGATGAAAACCTCACACCCATCAGCCATGGTGAGGGATGTCTGAAAACAAGTCTTGTCGCTTCTCGGCAAATGCTGAAGGAAAGGTCTTGGTCTAACACCCATCCACACACACACTTCATAGTCAGGGAGGAAACAGGATCTTAGGTCATTCGGGCCACCAGAGGCTTTAAATGTCACCTGGCTCGTGCGTGCTCAAGTTGGCAGCCACCCAGAGACATTAAATAACTTCGGTCAGTTCGTTTCAAGGGGTATGAATTGCAGTGTTGGAACCACAGAGCCAAGCCTGCTCCTTTCTTTCCTTGCTTATTCTAATTCTCATCCTCCTTGACTGATTTCCGAAAAAACAGTAAAGATCCACGGACAAATGTTGCTGAGGCCCAGTTGCAAATCCGCAAAATGACAAAAGCCACCTCCCCTTGTTTTATCACCTGCCATGACACATAGAAGCCATCTCCGTCTTCAGGACACCGTGTGCCCCGGTCCCTAAGAAGCTGTCATACTTGCTTTGATGATTCGCTCGATGCCAAGCCAAAGGCGGGGCTCCCGGGGACACAGCTGCTGTAGACGTTGCTGTCTTCTTCATCGGCGTGGTATTTATTACCTTGTCCTTTACCCATCTTCCTGACCTGACCGCACCCGAGACACTGATTTCTTGGAAGCAATGAACTGTCTGACCGTAATGCATGCCATTGCCCACAGCCCAGAGACTCCATCACTGTGTGCTGAAGAAAAGAATTGTCAGGACATCTCGGGTTCTCTGAAGGGTAGGAAATAGCAGGTCATCAGCGCAGCACGGTGACATGGGATAACACGGGTCTATGCCAGAGAAATGCCTTTTCCATTGCAAAACATCTGGGAGTCGATACTGTGACGTTTCTGGAATTCACAAACTGCCTCTGAAAAGACCTGCTAACTGTCCAGTAATTATACCCCAGGTTTTCAATTCAAAGGAGTCTCTGCCTTCCTCTCTCTGGCCTCTCTGCCTCAAACACCCTCGCTCCATGTGTAGTCACTGCCCACCTAAGTTCAAGGCTTAACTCACGCGTCAGTCCTACAAGGGACATTCCTCGCCCTCATTGGTGGCACCAGGGCCCTTAATCAAGCCTTTAATGGTCTGAAGTCTCATCCCCAACCTCTCGGGGTATCTGTTGCCTGTTTTCTAGTTACTTACACTGGGGATTAACATGGGAATGGATTTCTCCCTTTTTACCTGAAGATGCCTCACATAGTATCTTGCTTGCAGGTCTGTGGTAAGCAGTGTTTTGCATAGCAAAACAGGAAGCTACAAGCAAATTTTCCCCTGCAAAATGAAAAGGCAGTGTGCTCTTCCAGCTGGTGTATCCATGGCCTGGGGAGCCACGGCTCAAGTTATCTCAGAGCAGCAAAAAGTGGGGGAAAGGGTGAGCATGGCCTATTATGAAGGTTGGTTGGTTTGCTTGTTTATTTGTTTGTGACCCATTGTGTTGGTTGGGGTAGGGGTAATTTGCCTAATGGGATGGAGGTCAGGAGACTTCCTGACCAGATGACCCTAACCTGAGGTTCATCGATTAAGGAGAGAAAAAGAAGGACATTCTCATTGGAAAGAACAGCATTCACACACATTTAGAGGTTTAAAAAATACTTCCTTGCGTTAACAGATTAGAAGCAAGATTGTAAAACATCAGTAGCGAACTTCTGCCCTCCGGGGTCCTCCCATTATGCTGTAAGCCTGTATTTAAGACCTCCTCCCCCCTTAAATAAATGACATTCAGCATTTAAAATTAAAATATATATATATATTATATATATATATAATTGAATGAATACTGTGAATGTAATCTATGAATATCACAAATGTGATTAATATCATGAGTGTAATTAATGAATATCATGAGTGTAATTTAAAAAATAAATAATAAAGTAAAAAAAAGAAAATTATAAAAAAAAAAACTTCCTTTTTTTTTTTAAATACGGGCATTAGAGGGCAGAATATGAGGTGAGGAATGGTAGAAAGAAGAAGCTGGGAAGGCAGAGACCCTCACCAACACAGAGTTATCTGTTTGCACCAAGTTCCATTATTTCCCTGGAGGAACACAGTTATTCAAGGATTCCAAGTTACAGTTATAGGACTGTGTGGTTGGCAATGTGGGAAAGAATCAGTGGGCACCAGACTGGGGGTGAAATGACCTGTGTGGGTATGGCAGTCTTACCCAAGTTCACCAGAGACAACCACTCAGACACAGTGTATAGCCAATTGAAAGTATTTTACTCCAGCTGGGTGGAAGTTTTATGGCCCCTAGTTGTGGTCCTGAGAATATCCAGAACAGGGGTTTTTAAAGGCAAAGACCTCATCTAGGCATCTCCTTGGCCTCTGTAAGGAGTCAGGAGGCTTCACAGGGTAAACAGTTTGAACAGAAGCTAAGATAAGTGGTTAAGCCAGCCAGCCGAGGGGCATTCCCTGCACAAACAGGCAGCAAAGATAAACAGTTGGCACAAACAAGCCTTTTTAACAATGGCTATGTTAAGTTAGCTAGGACATCCTGACCTTTGGTTCCTAGACTAGAGTTGGGGAGTTGGGACTCTCCATCCAGGAGATCAGGTTCTAGTTAAACCTGGAATGGCCTCAGCAGGAAGAGAAGATGGAGGGACCTCCACGCTGTCGTACCCTATCACAGAAGCGTTGCAGTTACCGTGTGTAAAACATGAAGAGCTCGGGGTAGGAAGATGAGTATCACTTGGTGATTTGTTAGAGGAGAGAGAACAGGGAAGGAAAGGAAGGCCAAGTATGCTTTAACCATGTAGGAAGAGATAGTCGCAGAGATAGGCCATTCGGAAAGCACAGGATGTTTACATGCCGAGATATCCATCAAGTCCATTATCTGAGGACAAAGCACCTGTCCGATAGGTATTCAGTTAACACAGGCCCAGATCTCAGAAGTGAGATTTCAGAGCCAGAGATTAGTATAAATAGATGAGATCATCCAGGGAAGGTCTGCAGAGCTCACAACGTGTTTCAACGTAAAAGCAAGGGCTGGAGAAATGGCCTGGCGTTTACCTTTGATGCTCTTGAAGAAGACCTGGGTTTGGTTCCCAGCACCCCCATGGTGGCTCTCAGTTGTCTGTCATTCCAGTTCCATGGGGATTCAACTCCATCTTCTGAGGGCATTAGGCATTAACATACATGCAGGTAAACACTCGTGTATATATAACATAAAAATAAAATATTAAAAAAATAAATGTAAGGACAAAGATGTTGAAGTTCCAATCAAAAAGAAAGATGGAAAGCTAGGAAAAGATCAACTCATGAAAGCTGAGAACGTCTCAGAGCAGCAGGAACCCTGGGAATGTATCTCAGTGGCAAAGGGCTCCCCTCCTGCCTACTGGCCCTGGGCATAACCACCACTATCTTACGCTAGGGAGATAGGAAGTGAGATAAAGGCTTCCACAACAGCCATGGCATTTAGCAAGAGGGAGTTTTGACCTTGGGAAACAAAGCACTGAGGAGTGATAGAAACCACAGCCAGCAGTGGGCTAAAAGAGTAGAAAAAAAAAAAAAATGAAGGTAGAGAACTTTCCAGAAGCTGAACTTTTAAAGGAACATGGGAGATGAAAGCAAAATGAAACAGCCTGAAGAAAGTTCAGGAGTTGGTATGTGTTGTTTGGCCGGTTGGTTTGTTTTTACAGTTGACGGAGCCTTGAACATGTTTATATACCGAGATGAAAACAGTCAGGGAAAGACTGAGAACACTGGAAAAAGACGAAAAACAGGAAGGCGTTCGCTGAGGAGGCAACCGAGGAGGGACCCATGAATAATTACCTTGGGAGGGAGAGGAGACGGTGTTGCTAGGAGACCAGCAGGCGGGTGTGGGGTGGGGGATGATGGTCACAGATACTAATAGCTTTCCAGACAAGAGGGTAGATAGATAGACACAGGTCTCCTCCCCCAAATCCTGCTTCTCTGACAGGACTCAGAGAAGCTGGCTGTACCAAAACAAATGGAAGGGGGATGTTTACATCCAATGAGGGTTACGAAACATGGTGGTAGCCAATCACAATGCGTGGATCCAATTCAAGCCAAAAGTCAAAAGGCAATCAGGGGAATATGTAAGCTATCTGTCTAATAGTAAAGGGAGATGATTATTAACTTTTTAATCATTTATTTATTTCTATTTTATGTACATTGATGTTTTGCCTGCATGTATGTCTGTATGAGAGTATCAGATCCCCCGGAACTGGAGTTCCAGACGGTTGTGAGCTGCCATGGTGGGTGCTGGGAATTGAACTCTGGTCCTCTGGAAGAGCAGCCAGTCCTCTTAACCACGGCGCCATCTCTCCAGCCTGGGAGATGATTATTAGCTTTTTGCTCCTATAATACTCTTATGGTTGACTTTTCAGCATCATTATCATTCAGGCAGCATATAACGGTGATGGATAAAATAATACAATTACTTTTAAAATAATTGGTGTGAAGCAGAAACTGGACTTGTAACAAGACAGGACATAAGTGAAGAGCTAGGCAAGGGAGTTTATGAGCCTGTATTCCCTGTGGTTTTATGTATGTTTGGATTTTTCCATACCAAAAAAAAAAAATTTTTAAGTCCCTTCCCCCTCCACAAAAAAAAAAAAAATAAAATAAAGTGATTGTAGAAATCGAAAGGGTTCTATGAAAAGATGACTAGGTAGTACTGGAAGACTAGCCAACATCAGAGACAATAGACTTGTGACAAAGTTGAATGACCTTCTACCTCGCAGCACTTGGAGAGAAGCCTTGATGTGGCAGTACAGACGTTACATGAGGGTAAAGGTTAGGAATCTGGAAGACTATGACAGCCGAGGTGCAAAGGATTAGGAAGTAAATTGGAGAAAAACTGAAATTTTAAATCATGACCCTGCCTAGACTAGACGGAGAGGCCGGGATAGGGGAACCCCAGAAGTTACTGATGGACACAGAGAAAAAGAGACGGAAGTCTCAAAGAAAATGCGGGACCAGAAAGTAAGAATGAGGAAATCTGGAAGGATGGGAAGCAGGGGCAAGTGAACCAGGCTCAGTTCTGCCCGATGGCAAGGGCAGGTAGAGCTGTTTACAGTTGCTAGAGTTACCTGCTGGGAATTGTTACCTACCAAGTCCCAGGAATGGAAGTCAATGTTAAAAGGAATGAAGAAAGTGATGAGGCTGGAGAGATGATGGCTTAGCAGTTAAGAGCATGTATTGCTCTTCCAGAGGACCTAGGTTCGATTCCCAACACCCATGTCAGATGGCTGAGCTGCCTCTAAGGATAGCTCCAGCGGATCCAATACCTCTAGACTCCATGGACACCCACAAACATCACACACACACACACACACACACACACACACACACACACACACGCGCGCGCGCGCGCGCATTGACATCATCCATCTAGTACTGCATTCAGTATAGACATGCTTCTAGGTAACTTTTAAAGGCATAACATTCATGAAAAGACATGTTACTAATTCTTTACCATCTAGGCTTCATGTTTCCACTCATTACTAGTTAGTGGGTTAGGTGAGTTCCACTCATTACTAGTTAGTGGGTTAGGTGAGTTCCACTTATTACTAGTTAGTAGGTTAGGCGAGAGTGGGAAAAAGGGGACTGAGAAAACACGTGAATGAACATGTGCCAAAGTAGGATTCAGAAAGCAAAAGAAACATTCAAGGAATACAAGTAAAGTGGACAAAACAACCCTCAAAAGACTTCATTCAATAGTCCTCGGTACCTAAACTAACGTACAAGCCGGCCTGGGCTAATGACTGGTTTGGAGTGTCTGAGAGATACTAAAAGGCCTGAGAGAACAAGAGACTGTTCGAGAAGGGAGGTATTGGTGGCACACACCTTTAATCCCAGTACTTGGGAGGCAAAGCCTGGTGTGCAGCTCAAGTTCCAGGACAGCCAAGGCTACACAGAGAAACCGTGTCTCAACAAAACCAAAAATAAAATTAAATGAGATTTAAAAAAGTGTTTGCTTAGCACTCTGCCTGGTGCTGTTTCTCTGGGAAGACTGCCCAAGTCTGAGTGGAAGACATTTTAGATGGCATCAGCCTCTGGTCATCTCTGGTTCAGAAGCCAGTGGACAAGGCAGGAAACCCTGACTGAAGAAACCCAGTTAGCCCCAGCTAAACAGAGTGAACTCCTCTCTCTGCTTCTGGTCTGTCTGCTCATGAGTCTCAGGAACAATACTGAATTTTTGAGAATAGAGTGGGATCCTATTGCTGGACACATAAATCATCACCATTCTTTGTTACTTCCTTTATTTCCAAAGATTCTCCCCATCTAGCAAATGGTGTGCCCCATCTACCTAGATGAGTTTTCCATGGTTGCAGAAAATTATGACAGACAAAAAATTTACACTGAAGAAACAATTAGAAAGGCCAGAAAGGGGACTTTAATGTGACACCAAGTCACATTATAAGTAAACATTTTATTAACAATCATCTCAGATACCAAGTGAGTTTTTCACTGGACAGACACTGGAGCATATATACTGTAACAGAGCCCCAGACCTTAGCACAACTGACTCCATGATGGAAAGTGCCATTCAGGCTGTAAAACTCAGCACATAGACAGCACCACCTGCCCAAATGAAAACAAAGACCTAATCCATCCAAGTCCACAGTTCTGGGAAAGTCTCTAAATGCACTAACCTTGATTTTTAGCTTCTGTAGTTTCTGGCTAACTATTCTTGTTAACTGAAGTATGTCAATCCAGAACATGATGTTTGTGCTTAAAAGCTCACTTTGAGAAAGGCTCAATGCTACACTGGGATTCCAAATGCTCCGTGTAGCTGCCTACCAGCTAATAAAGACTTTCTATTGGCGAAAGCCCATGTCTGAGCAGTCTTCTCCGGTGAATACCCCCACAACATATGCATTGAATAAATTTTCTTGTCACCATCCAGCAGCCCTGAGATCCTCATATTATTATGATTCCCACTTACATGTGGAATAGTGAAGGAAATTTCCCATCTGTCATTCAAGAACTGGCTGGAATAAACTGACAAAGACGAATTAGTTGGAAGAAAGACACGCACATAATACAGTTAACCTCCGGCGCAATAGGACTTAGAAATTTCAGCCTGATACAACATCTCTTTTCTATAGGGGAAGGGATGAACAGAAACTGTAGACAATTTTTAGAGGAATAGTAAATGCTTTTCAGGTGACTTCAGGGACTTGGAAGGAACACGTTGGAATGAGACCGGGGACCCGCATGGCAGGGAGGCATAAATCTCTTTGGAATATTGAACGGGGCCTAAAAATAGAAGACAATTGTGTGTGGCAAAGTCCGTCCAGGTGTGTTGACAGACGGCCTTGCTTCCTGTGATAGGAGTTAATGAAAAGTCAGGGAGGGACCGGTGGTAATTGCTTTCTTCCTTAGTGGGTGGGACTTGGAGCAGGGTAAGCTGGTGAGGCACCTGCTCCAGAGTCCCTTTAGCTCAAACTAATGAACGGCCAAGGGCATCCTGTTTGAGGTGCCGGTCTCTTGATTCCTTGGTAGGTAAGAAAGCAGGCTGAGAGGTTCACAGAGAGACCACATGGCTAATGAGAAAAAGGGGCCGGTGCTAGTTGACCCTGGGTCACCTTCCCCTAACCTCTACTCCACAGTGTTTTACTAAACCCTGTGAGGGAGAATGTACTGTGTGAACAAGCCCCACCCAGACACACCTGAAAGCTGTAGATAGAGCCAGGCTAGCAGAGGCTCTGGGACTGAGGGAATTAGAAATGGAAGTGGGGAGAGGTCTCCGTTATTAGTCACAAAGCTCCAATTCTCAGTGGGAGGAGAAGCTGGAGGTAGGCTCCTGTTAGACAGAGAAATTCCTCCCAAGGATCAGTGTGGCCAAGGCCCATCAAAGAACGGGAAGAAAAAGGAAGTCCAGAGTCAGAGTCCTTGAGTAACCATTTCCTCATGAATGAGAGGCCGGTATGTAAATAAGGGCTTTGCATAAGCCAGACATTCTTTCAAGTCCAGTTTATCTGCAGTGTGAGTCATTTCCTCTCTAAAGCAAGAATTAAAAGAGATCAAGTCCCATAATCATTACACAGCACATACCTTCCTCATAGCCCTGCCTAAAGATAGCCAGCAAGCGAGGCTCTTCCTCCAACAAAACAGCCAGCAGAGCTTTGCCATTTTTCAGGAGAACTGAATAGAGAGCCACGGGCAGATCAGGAGCTAGATATAGAGGGGAAGCTTCGGGTACAGTTGGCCCAAGCCATCAAGGAATGTCAATAGCAAGAACCTCCTGAGCAGCTCAGGGCTGCTTTAGGTGTTCCTGGGGAACCTAGAGCCCACTTTCCCTGGAAAGCAGCGAGAATTAGAAACATGTGGAGAAAGGCAGTTTCCAGAGACCCGGACATGGAAAAACAATCCACAGGCTCTTCTTCTACAGAGGAGGGCTTTGCTCAGGAACTTGACCTTCTGGTTCAACAAAAATACAGTGGTATTCTGGGATGGTGTGCCAGCACACACACACACACACACACACACACACACACACACACACCCCAACAAAGTAAAGAGCCAGTTCCTCCCAATGTCTTCTGTAGGTCTCTCCTGGCCCCCACGACACACTTACAAGGCTTGATTTGTCCTTCAGGAGCTAAAGATTGAATGTGAATGAATGGGGAAGAAAGCAAGCGAGTAGAAATGGAAGCATTCCCATTCTCCTGGGAGTCCCCAGAGATAGGGATTCACAATACGCCCCCATGGTTGCGGACCTAGCCATTTCCGGGTCAAAACGTCTCGCATGACCAGAACCCCGTGGCTTTGCGTGGTTGCGTAAAGCGCGCAGCACAACCATGTGATCTACGCGCATGTGTGGAATAGCCACACGGGCCGGTGTGCGCAGGAACGGCCCAGCCTTTATAAGCTGGCGCCATATTCCCGGCTCCACTCTTTATTCACATGTGTTTTCACAGGCCTGTCACATCTGTCTCTCTCTCTTATCTTAATAAAACTCTTGTTAGTGGATTCTGTTGTGTTTCGTGACATTTCCTTGCAGGGTTAGAGCGCGGCAAATAACTAACCCCCAGACCCAATGCATCCATCCTTGCACACTCCAGCTGAACATATGTCCAAGGGATGTGAGTTTGCACAACCAAGCGTTAAAGGAGCAAAAGCAGGTGTGCTGCTTGCAGCAAGGAGGGAGAACACTGGAGTTGATTTGCAGAGTGGCACCGTGTTCCCTTTGGACACACTCCCCCACCCCATGTGTTTTGAGACAGGACCCCATCGTACAACCCAAGCTGTACTCGAATTCAAGATCCTCAGGCTTTGGCCTCCTAAAACCTGGAAACATCCGTGTGTGCCCGCTATATCCAGCTTGCAATTTCCTCTTGAACAAAGATCAAGGGAGCTTCCATTGGGGAAATGCATACAGGCTAATATACACAGAAGCCTCCTTATCACATGTGAAGTGGGCACGTTCCTGAGCATGACCAATTTAGGGTCACAATCATATGCACACACACACACATACACACACACACACCCCAAAAAAAGATGGATGGCTGGTACAAACAACCCTGGACAGAGATGTCAGCATAATAAGGAACCACGTTGTCTGTAGGTCGGCTAAAACGATTGATGGAGAGGGGACATTGTGATATGGGCTGGTTTCTTGTAAGTATCTCCCAAGAGCCTTTACTGAAATAAAAAGAAAACTGTAGGGCCAGTGTGTTGCTAGAGTTTTCCTGCCTGGCCCACAGTCAGGATAAATCTCTTTCACCTGCCAGTCCCACAGCCGCTCAGACCCAACCAAGTAAACACAGAGACTTACATTGCTTACAAACTGTATGGCCGTGGCAGGCTTCCTGCTAACTGCCCTTATATCTTAAATTAATCCATTTCTATAAATCCATACCTTGCCACGTGGCTCGTGGCTTACCGGCATCTTTACATGCTGCTTGTCCTGGCGGTGGCTGGCAGTGACTCCCTCTGCCTTCCTGTTCTTTTAATTCTCTCTGTTAGTCCCGCCTATACTTCCTGCCTAGCCACTGGCCAATCAGTGTTTTATTAGCAACACATTTGCCATACAGAACATCCCACAGCACTGGTGAGCTGCCACTGTTGATTAGAGTCTTCACCTACCATCCACAGTGTCCTGGTTTGAGCAGCAAAACTACCTAAAACCTCGAGTGGTAGCACGTGTCTATAATCTACAGCAGTCAGCCGAGAGAGACAGGAGGATTAGAAGTTCAAGGTCACCCTCAGCTACCTAAGGAGTTTGGGGCCAGTCTGGGCTACAAGAGATCCTGTCTCCAAAAGAAAATGGAAAGAAAGATAGAGGGAAGGAAGGAAGAGGCTTGAAAACACATGGCTAGTCGTTTAAGGGACTGGTAGCTGTCCTCCTTGTCCCTAAAAGTCTCTGTCCAGCCTCCAGCCTCTAGCAATGTCTTGCTTAGCATGTGCTGGGAACCGAGCTTACAGGAACAAGCAAAGCCAATGCTTTATCTGTCCTCCTGGAGCTGGGGTCCAGTGGAAGAGACTTGCAAGGTGGCCGGTGATTCCAGAGAAGGGCTAGTGCTGTAATTGGAGGGCGGGAGTCAGGAACACGTTGTCATTCAAAACTGAAGGAGGGGACTGAGAGAACGATGTCCAAGGTCAATACCACAGAGTGGGAACAAAAAGGAAGACTGCCAAGAAGAGTCGACTGAAGAGGAAGCAGAAATTCTTCAACCCATCTCATGAAAGGAGTAAAACCCACAACTCTAAAGGACAGGGTACTTTTCCCATTTCTTATACGATAGAAACCCTCTGTGTGTGTCACGGGAAAAACGATTCTGTAAGTGGAAACATCTCTACTTTGCTTTTCAGGTAATTTGTGAGCCTAAAGTAGACAGCATTCTGAGTCTTTTTTTAAAATAATTTATATTAAATTTATCTTACGTGCATTAATGTGAAGGTGCCAGATTCCCTAGAACTGAAGTTATAGACAGTTGTGAGCTGCCATGTGGGTGCTGGGAATTGAACCCTGGTCCTCTGGAAGAACAGCCGGTGCTCTTAACCACTGAGCCATCTCTCTAGCCCAAGATTCTGAGTCTTAGGAAGACCCTCTGTTCCTAAAAGTCTTCTTCACCTATTTGCAATGCTGTAAGTGTGCCTTGAAGACTCCGTGAGTGATTGTCATGTGCAGAAGACATCAACCTAAATGTTATGTGCACAGGAACAACTTAAAGAAACATAAAAATGAGCTGGAGAACACAAGAAAAGAGTTATGAAAAACTCTAACAGCATGCTTAGTGAAGGTTAATCCTGTACCAATAGTTTTTTTTTTCCTAATTCTTTATGAGTTCTAGGTCACTTAGTTCAAGGTATTAAGTTCTCCTGACAGTTCAACATGATAAGTGAGTTACAGGAGATCCAGTTGACCAGTCCTCCGCAGAGCTCCTGGAGGCAGAGAACAGTGTCTCCTGACTAATAGAAAGAAGAGCCTAACCTCTAGAGTGAGTTTTTACAGACCTCTTACTCTGTTCATTCAGCTACAAACACATATTGCTGCTAGAATTTTTTTTCCCAACTGACAGGTGTGAAAAAAAAATACCCCTCCAATTTTCTTGTTCTAAGAACTTTCCACTTCTCCTGAATAGATCAAAGCTGCATGAGAAGCATTCAGTAAAGGACTATGTAAACACCGCTTGTTTAAAAGGATCCAGCTTCCCCGATAACATTGAACAACACCCTAGCATCCAGATAAGCAGCTGTGAACACCGAGAGAAGTTGGACAATTGCCTATTATCAATTGGTTGTATGGCATGTGTGTTCTGAAGACCAAGAACACTGAATCCTGGCATAGGTGTGTATGTGATTTCTCACCCATATTTGTTTTTTACTTGAAGACATTTTATTATTAAGAGCAAAGGCTTTTCATATCATTTATGAACCCTTAGTAGTCTAAAGAGAAACAAAAAATATCTTTAAGGAACTTTGGACAAACCTCAAAGACATTTCACTGGGGAGGGCTGGAGAGATGGCTCAGTGGTTAAGAGCACTGGCTGCTCTTCCAACGGATGCTGGTTCAATTCCAGCAACCATATGGCAGCTCACAATTGCTTGTAACTCTAGTTCCAAGGGATCTAACATCCTCATCTGGCCTTCAAGGTCACTGGGCATGCATATGGTGCACAGACATACATACATGCAAGCGAAACATTCATATACATAAAATAAATTTTTAATTAAAAAAATATACACTTCTCCTGAATAGATCAAAGCTGCATGAGAAGCATTCAGTAAAGGACTGTGTAAACACCGCTTGTTTAAAAGGATCCAGCTTCCCCGATAACATTGAACAGATTCTGTAAGTGGAAACATCTCTACTTTTGGGGCTGGTGAGATGGGTCACCTGATAAAGATACCTGTTGCCAAGACTTAAGGCCTGAATTGGATCCTTAGAACCTACATGATGGAAGGAAAGAACCAATTCCCAAAAGTCATCCTCCAACCTCTTGACTCTAGCTATGAAACCCGTGCACCCACATCCATGCACACACATACAAATAAATAAATGCTTCCTTTTAGTTTTTGTGAAGATATGTTTGTAAATCTGAACCTACATGTTTGGTTATTTTTAAATTGCTATAAATCATAATTCAGATGACTGTAAATATAATACGATATGAGAAACAGTAGCAGTAAAGACATCAGTCACTTTCACACTGATCAGTAAAATCATGTTTTCAATTTTTGGCCTTAATTCTGACCCACCACTCGTAAAGCAACTCTGGGTAGGTTTTCCCCAGAGATCACTGTGCTAAAGGCCTAGTCCTTGGCTTGGTACATTAGAAGGTAATGGAAACCTCTAGGAGGTGGGGCCTTAAAGAAGTTTATGTCATTGGGGGAGTGTCAGTGAAGGAGACAGTGTCTCTTCTCTCTGCTTTCTGGCTGTCACTGTCACAGTGACGGTCAAGGCCCATAAAGGAAACTATTTCCTTCTGGTCAAGAGAATGACATCTCTGGTCTGGGTGGAGACCGTTATAACATGCCAGTTGGACAGGTCAATGACATGGCTAAGGGACCACCCTTCTTCAGGAGGGTGAGCCAAGAGAAACTCCCCGAGGAAGGCAGGCTCACCTTAAGCCATGTTAATGGGATAGAAGGAATAATTGGCTCTTTAATGAGATAATGTATAGTCCCTTCCCACAATGCCTGTCTCCAGTGCCATCCTACGAGCTCCCATGAAGTCCTGATTCAGAAAGAGGTAGCTTTTACTTTTTCTTCTTTTCTGTCTCTTTCTTTAGGATGCTTTTTTTCTGGTATTTTGGGCTTCCTTGATCTTTCTCTAAGCTCCCCTTCCTGCCACGTGGCTGACCTCCATGCCAGCTTAACTCAAAAGGCATGGGTATTTTTTTCTTTTCTTACCCATTCTCCTCTTTGGGGCAGCTGCCAAGGTTTACAGCTTGCCTGCCTTGGGTGTTTTTCTTTTAAACTCTAATTGTCCTTAAGTTTCTATTTGAGTCGGTTCTTAAGTTCTTTTATTAATGAGGCTAAGGACCCTACTAGGAGACCCTAATTTCCCCAGTATCATATGACAGCTCCACTGGGACTCCCCAAAATTTCTGGTAACACCATGAAGCAAACAGCTTCCTCTACACATTTCTGACCCTAATGTACTATCTCAATCATGGGTCCAAAAACAACAAAGCCAGTCAACAGCGGACCAAAAACATGAGCCAAGAGAAACTTTTTGTTTATATTTTTTTGTTTATTTACCTCAAGTATTTGTTGAGTAACAGAAAGCTGGTTAATGCAATGGGCAAACAGGATGTCTTTCTTGACCTTGAATTTTTAGAAATAGATTTATTTTTATGTAGTGTGTGTGTGTGTGTGTGTGGTGTGTGTGGTGTGTGTATGTGTGTGTGTGTGTGTGTGTGTGTGTGTGTGTGTGTGTGTATGTGTTGTGTGCCATGTATGTGGGTACCTGCGGAGTCTAAAAGAAGGTGTCAGAGCCACTGGATCTGAAGTTACAGCAGGTTGTGAGCCTTCTAATATGGTGCTGGGAATTGAACTTGGGTCCTCTGGAAGAACGGGAAGCCTTCTTGACTGTTCTCTCCAGCCCCAATTTTTGATTTCTAACATTTTTACTATTAGTGTAGCTGTGTGTGCATGATTAAGGGGTGGTATTGTGCTGTGGCACTTTTGTAGATGTCAAGGGACATTCACTGGGCCATCTTGCTGGCCAGATCTTGGATTTTTAATATATTAACTTTAGCATTTTAAGGGTTCTCTCTTCTACCACACACAGGTCAGTGTTCTATCTTAGAAACAGGCTGCTGAAGATCTCACTATAGCCACAGAGAAAGGTTTCCAACAAAGGTAATGCTACGTTTGTGAACCGGTAGATGTGGAGGACAGGAAGTGACAAGCACCACCTTCGAATGCAAACCCTGCTTGCTGCTGTCGTCACTGTCCACTTCCCTCGATAAAGGAAAGAAAAACTCCTGCTAACGGTCTCTGACCGCGTAACTAAACTATTAGACAGCTTTCTAAAGAGATTCGATATATCTACCTTTACAAAGATCATCTGAACTGTTAATCTGATTTAAAATACTCTGGCTTGAACTATGGAAACATCAAGGTCATCATTTGGAGGTCTTCTGTCATGAGTTTTACATGCAACTTCTAGGTCGGAATAATATAGAAATAGCAAGTACTTGCTCTGGTTATGAGTCACAAGGCTCTGGGTTCAAACCCAGTGCCACCATGAGAAAGGAAGAGAAGGATGAGAAAGGAGGGAAGGAAGGAGGGAGGAAGGAAGAGAGGGAGGAAGGAAGGAAGGAAGGAAGGAAGGAAGGAAGGAAGGAAGGAAGGAAGGAAGGAAGGATGATTATTGAATAACTGTGCTATACACCCCTTGGTGGGTGGTAACCCTTACCTCTCTGGGTAGGAGAGACTGAGGCAAAATTTTCCTGGTCCTAGACACACATCTCTTGCGTTTACAGCTCTCACACCTGTTCTTGTGGGGTTTTGTGTTTTTTGTTTTTGTTTTTGAATAATCAATTAAAGCTATTTGAATTCATGTTGCTGTCCAAAATTTCCAAGATACAAATGTATCACACCAAAATGTAGTAGAACTCAAGTGGTTCATTATTTCAGGACAAGAGGTCAAATTTGTTTGGGTAATAAACAACTCCTGATTGAATTCATCTGTTTCTAATTCAGAGGTTATGTAGTATTATTATTATTTAAACAGATGATTTTCTTTCAAATCAACTCAGTCTCTTTTTTTCTTCAAACTGTTTACATTTATAGAAAAACTTTTAGCACAAAACCAGAAAAAAATGATATGTGCACATGATCTAATCATTGACAGTTACTGATTTTCCCATTTACATAAAAGCCCTTAATTGTTGTAAAGAAATCTCATGCTAACTTCCTTTAAGAAAAGGGACAGATTGGCACATCAATTTGCATCAGAAAGAGGTTTTATTAGTTGTTTACAAATATTTTTTAAGTACATAGATAGGATTATACATGAGGCCTCCACAGAAATAAATGGGAAAATCCTGACTCTAACCAGCATCCCTCACGGAAAGTCAGCCAGGGAAAAGTTAATGGGAGAAATCATTACAAGCGATAAAAGATTGTGTTCCACTGTTGAAGAACAAACACCAGCTACAAACACAGCTGGTGTGAATGTAAATGTCACCTTAGCTCACACTCAACCCATTGATGGGGAGGCAGCAATAGCCTAGCGGGTCAAAGGTCAACTGGGAATGTGGGTGTTTACAGATACTTGTAAAGGAGACTACGTGAAGAATATTACTTAGGTCAAATGCAAACTGGTGGGCCTGGGGCCTAGCTCAGTGCTGGAGTGGGCACTAAGCATGCCCTAGATCCTGAGTGTTACCCGAATCACCAGAAGATAACTCAGCTAGTCAACATCCTACAGGACAATGAAACCATTATCTTAGGGCCATCTTTTTTTGGTTTTGTTTTATTGTTGGTTTTTGGTTTTGTTTTTTTTAAGACAGGGTCTCACTATGTAGCTCTGGCTGTCCTGGATCTAGCTCTGTAGACTAGGCTGGCCTCTAACTCACAGAGATCTACCTGCCTCTGCCTCTGCCTCTCGAGTGCTGGGATTAAAGGCCTGTGCTACTATGCCTGGCACTCTAAGGCCATCTTTTAAGCCAGATCTAAATTTACAAATTAGTATGTAACATCTCAAGGTCCAGACATTGACAAGAGCAAATCATACACGGAACTATCAAATAATTATATAATTCCTGGTGGCCTTTTAAATATTTCTCCAGTGTGAGGTTGATAAGATATGTTGTCCCTCCCCCCTTCCTTTTTTTGTGACAAGGTCAGTCCAGGTTGAGCTTGAAATTGCAGCAATCCTCCTGCCTCAGCCTCCCACATGTTGATACTGGCATGCATCACCGTGCCCCAATATGCTCCCCATATTTTAAAATTTGAGTTTACACTTGTCTTGACATCTTGACCCTGATGCTGAGCTTAAAATAAATAAATGTGAGAGGCTGGGAAAGGGCTCCGAGGGTTAAAGTGCTAGGTACTCAAGCCTGATAACCTAAACTCAATCCCTGGAAATGAAATAAAATGAAACACAGACACACTCAACGATAGGCGCCTGTCATCCTCTCACTCCCGTGGGGAGATGGAGGCAGAGGCAGGAGGATGGAGCACAGGCAACAGAAACAAGACTCTCAGCTCCAACACCATGTCTACAAGCACGCCGCCATGCTCCCTGCCATGACGATAATGGACTAAACCTCTGAACTGTGAGGGAGCCACCCCAATGAAATGTTTTCCTTTATAAGAGTGGCCGTGGTCATGATGTCTCTTCACAGCAATAGAAACCCTAACTAAGACACAAGTACAGCGGTGTTCCCCCCGTTACTTAGACAGATAGCCTCATAGACAGTCATGGCTCCTGGAGGAATTCCTCACTCTCCACACTTGGAGACTTGGGGTGACTGTTATTTATTAAGTGGCACAATGTTATTCATTAAGCGGCGCTGTTTACCGTTCCAGAAACGCCACGAGGTACAACAAAACCCACTCTAAGAGTTTATTAAGGGAAGGGAATAGGAAAGATGTGCATAGGCACACTCGGTCTTGTGGCTGGAAAAGCATCTAAGAATTCCAACAGTGAGTATCAAAGGCTAGCCTAACGGTCATATTCATAGTTACCTGTACAAGAACCACCTCCCAAAGCTTGTTTTCTGACTTCCACACAGGCATGTTTCTGCACTCACACAAGACAATGAGTAAACAACTTCTTTCAAAAAAAATAAAATTAAAGCTAGGCGCATTCCTTTCATCCCAGCACGCGGAAGGTAGAAACAGACAGATCTCTGTGAGTTCGAGGCCAGCCTGGTCTACGAATCGAGTTCCAGGACTATTACACGGAGAAACCCTGTCTTAAAAACCAAAAACAGAATCAATTCATTAATTTAGTTAAACTTTGAACAATGAGACTTTGGTATTACACAGCCAGCCAAGGAGCGGTTACCGATGACATCATGGCTGACCCTGCGGAGGAAGCAGCAATCCTTAGTTTCTTCTCACTGCTGGGAACCACTAAGCTTGCCTCTCTGTGGTTCCCCTTTTATGGCAGAGACTGGGGCTTCTGGCAAAGCCACCCAGTTCTTTCCTCTCCACCATCACACAAATTGCTTTCCCGTTTGTATGGCACATCACACTCACACACCCCGGCAGGCTTCACCTGAGCAAAGAAGGTTCTTCTCAGCACATCTGAGGCTTACTTTCTGTTCCTTTCCAATCGACACCCCTCCCCCAGAACTACTCCCTTATCATTGGAAAGCCAATATCAGATTCTCCCAGCAAATGACTCTACCTGCAACTGACCTCTACAGTTGTCCTCTGGGCCTCCACACATGCGCTGCTGCACACACTCTGCACGCACAAACATGTGTACATAAAGTAAATATAGGCCCGGCAGCGGTGGTGGCGCACACCTTTAATCCCAGCACTCGGGAGGCAGAGCCAGGCGGATCTCTGTGAGTTTGAGACCAGCCTGGGCTATAGAGCGAGATCCAGGACAGGCTCCAAAGCTACACAGAGAAACCCTGTCTTGAAAAACAAAACAAAACAAAAAAGTAAATGTAATCTTGGAAAACTAAAGATAAATAAATAATATGGTGTCTCTCTCAGATCACATAAAATTGTTCATCTTCTAAAAAGAAAATCATGGCAAGAACCCACAAGTAACTGGGGCTGGCGATTGGTAGGATGTGCTGGGTTTTCAGTGTTTTGATCCTGGGCATCGCCTGCAGTATGTACTCAACCCACTCGAGAATGAGTCCTTGAGGACCAAACAGAAAAAAAATAGGCCTAGCATGTAAATGTCTCATTAGCCTGCACTGGGCTTACTGCCCAACCCTGATTGGGTTCCCAGTGACCTCTTTTCAGGCTTGAGGCCAGAACTTATTTTTGTTAGGTCTGGAAGCGATTTCTTCGGTTCCCACAAACCCCACGGTATTATGAAAACTGCAGGTTGGACACTGGTGGTGTCTAACAGAGGTGTTAGCGGAGTAACCAGGAGGAAAGACAAAGACACTTAATGAGGGGCAGAGCCTGTCTCCCTCTTTCAGAACAATCCAAGTTTGATCAACCAGTCTCTCAAGCTAAATTCCCACACCGGCCTGATATAATTAGCAGTCAGTCTCCAAGGGAAAACCTCTTCCAGCGTAGCAAGCCTCAGGGGGACAGACACAGAAGGCCATTTACTGATCACTGACGTGTTCCTGACTCTATACCAGCTGTTAGCTGATTTATCCTTCAGAAAATTCCATGAGGCATGATGGGAAAAAAGAAGCCTCGCCTTAACTGAATGGACAAAGCCAGGTTATGCATAAAACTTGGGAAGCCAATGATAGTGACAGAATTGATTATGTTACTTTAAAAAAGTAACCACCATGATGTGGTTGTTTGAAAGAAAATGGCCCCCAAAGGGAGTGGCACTATTAGGAGGTGTGGCCTTGTTGGAGTAGGTGTGGTCTTGTGGAGGTGGGCTTTGAGGTCTCATATATGCTCAAGTCACACCCACTGAGACAGACCACTTCCTGTTGCCTGTGAATCAAGATGTAAGGACTCTCAGCTCCAGCACCACTTCTGCCTGCATGCCACCGTGTCCTGCCATGACAATAATGGACTAAGTCTCTAAATTATAAGGGAACCACCCCAGTTCAATGTTTTCCTTATAAGAGTTGCCATGGTCATGGTGTCTCTTCACAGCAATAAAAACCCTAAGACAGAAGTTTCCCCCAGTTACCTAGACAGATATCCTCATAGACAGTTACGGCGGCTCATGGAAGATTCCTCACTCTTCACACTTTGTCAGACTTGGGGTGACTATCAGAGGCCAGCCTTCTGGCCACATTCATGGTTACCTCACCCTCCAGGGAAAGACTGACAGAATGTATTGGTTACTTTTCTCACGGCTGAGACAAAAATGCCTAACAAAAGCAACCCGAGGAAGGGTTTGTTTGGGCTCATGGCTTGAGAGCACAGTCCATCATGGCTGGGAAGACATGATCCCAGGAGCCTAAGGCAGCTGGGCACATTGCATCTGCTCTCAGGAAGCAGGAAGGTGAATTCTGCGGCTTGGCTTGCTCTCTCTACCTTAAGTCAATGGGAGATTGCAGCTCATTCAAGGTGGGTCTTGCATCCCCAGTTAAACCTTTCTGGAAATACACATATAGATACACCTAAAGGTTTATTTCTACAGAGATTCTAAACCCAGTCAAAATGATAATAAAGATTAGCCCTTATGCTGGGCTGGCTAGCCAGCCATCATGAGTGTCATAGTTAGGGTTACTATCGCTGTGATGAAACACCATGACCAAAGCAAGTTGGGGAACAAAGGGTTTATTTGGCTTACACTTTCATTTCACTGATCATCATTGAAGGACGTCAGGATAGGAACTTAAAAAGCACACGAACCTAGAGGCAGGAGCTGATGCAGAGGCTATGGAGGGGTGCTGCTTACTGGCTTGCTCCTCATGACTTACTCTGTCTGCTTTCTTATAGAACCTAGGACCACCAGCCCAGGAATGGCACCACCCACCATGGACTGGGCTCTCCTCCATCAATCATTAATTAAGAAAATGGCCTACAGGCTTGCCTATAGCCCAATCTTATGGAGGCATTTTCTCAATTGAGGCGGTTCCCTCCTCTGATGACTCTAGTTTGTATCAAATTGACATAGAACTAGCCAGGACAATGAGCCTACAGAAACAAACTTTGAGACCTCAAAAATATTTCTTTGGCATATTTCAAGTTAGCTATTCCGATAGACTATGACAAAATCAACTCCCAAAGGCTGCTCATTTACAGAAGCAATTTTCATCATTCATATTAGTGAATGAATAACCGCCAGGTGTGAGGAGACATTTCTAACGGAAAAACACTCTACCTTGGAAAGATCCTTGCACAGAAAAAAAGAAGTTGGGCGCTCTGACAGTTGGCTCAGAGATTTCCACAGGTGGCTGTTACTCGGGAGATTATCTGTGTGAGAAAATGGCCCTAGTTCACCGTGTACCTCTGCCAGCTGCCTTCCCACCTTGCTTTGGGCTGTTCTCAGAAGCCCAAGCCTTTGTCCATTCACTTAGCTCTCTGTAAGCCTTATCTGTTAGACCTTAATGGGGGAGAGGGGAGGGTGTAGATGGGTGCATGGCTGTGTGGCATTCTATGGGTAGGCAGTTAATAAATTTCTTTCTTTTCCCTCTCTCTTGTCAACCTGTCTATTGCCAGTCTATTTCAGACTAAATTATCAAATTGTCACAGGGCAAAGAATAAACTGAAAACATCCCAAACGAAATCATCTGTGCTGGAAGAAAAATAGCCCGAATACAACAGGATACCCAAAGTCATGGGTGATTTTATGAAAGAAAGAAAGGAAGGAAGGAAGGAAGGAAGGAAGGAAGGAAGGAAGGAAGGAAGGAAGGGAGGGAAGGGAGGGAGGGAGAGAGGGAGAGAGGGAGAGAGGGGGAGAGAGAGGGAGAGAGAGAGAGAGAGAGAGAGAGAGAGAGAGAGAGAAAGACAAGACACAATGTCTTTCAACACAAGCCAACAGCACTGACCTGTGACCCCAACACGCTGAGGATATCGGAGAAATGTGATGTTAGCAATGATTTTAAAGCCCTTTTTAACTCCGCCCCATCCCCAACTGAGGCGTGCATGGCCTTCAATACGTATTCCCACAGGTACCCACCCAACAGGGCTCATCAATCTCATCATACCATCCTGGGAGCTGAACATCAGTCTACCGGCAACAACGGCAAATAGAGTCTTCTGTCAACCAGGTAAACCTGGCTTGCTTGAGGAAAAATCCAAAAACGGAGCTAAACTAGAGAGAAATCAGCTGAGTTTGAACCAGGAAAAATGTTCATGTTGTTATTGTCGGGTCCAAACCCTGGCAGTCAGCCAAAGCCAGCACTTCTCAGAATGCTGGTTCACCTCGACCAAAGGAGCCGTTTCTCCATCTCTGGCAGAGGGGACAACTGCTGTCTGTCGTGCCCATGAGCACACCAGAGCTCCTACTGGTCTCCATGCTCCCTCAGTGTCACAAGCACCTGATTCACATTTCAGAGTCCATGCTGGCATCCCGACTCTTCTCACCCGCCCCCTCCCCTGAACTTCACAGGCTCACAGGATTCCCTCCCCACCCCCAGCGTCGAATTCCCTTATAACCCCACTGTGCCTGCCACGTGCTCTCTTGTCCCTCTCTCTTGGTCAACTCTTTCTCTTCCTCTCTCGCTCTCCCCCAACCCCCAAGGCAAAGTCTAGTCTTCAGGCCATGTTCAGTCTACTGCTTTCTCTCCCTGCTCTGGACTCTTCCAGATGCCTCTGGTGTCCGCTCCCTCATGTCTACAGTAAAAACCTCAGCCATACCTGGGAATAGTCATGTCCTCCATTTATACAGTTATCTTTAGCAGTACACAGCCTCCTTTTCTTTCTTTCCTTCTTTCTTTTTGTTTTGTTTTGTTTTTTGAGCCAGGGTTTCTCTGTGTAGCTTTGCGCCTTTCCTGGAACTCACTTTGTAGACCAGGCTGGCCTTGAACTCACAGAGATCCACCCGGCTCTGCCTCCCGGGTGCTGGGATTAAAGGCATGCGCCACCACTGCCCGGCTCAGCCTCCTTTTCAATACATATGTCTTAACTGGTTTCCACTACCACCATAGCTGAGGCTGGCTGGTTTGTTCAGTTGGTTGGTTTGGGGGGTGTATTTGAAGACAGAGTCTCACACTGTGGCCTAGGATGGCCTCGAACTTAATTGTGTAGGTCAAGTTGAACTCTTACAGATCCCTTTGCCTCAGCTGCCTGAGTACTGGGATGACAGATACAAGCCAACGCACCGGCATTTTATTAAGGAGGTTTGTTTAGCTCTCTGTTTTGGAGGCCGGTTGTCTAAACAGCGCAGTGCTCACTCGGGTGAGATTCACAACAAATGACATCATGGTGGGACCAAAGTAAAACAAAAGAGACGTCAGGCCCGATGGCACACACAGGATCTCAGCACTAGGAAGCTGAGGCAGGGGAAGGGCCGCACGTTTGAGAAAAAAAATCCCAAGCTAGGTGAAATAAGATGGGAAAAGATGATGTAGCCCAGGATTTGACCCCTAACCCTGAATAAACGGGGCATGATGGCAAAAGACCTGTAATCCCAGCACTCAGGTGGTGGCGGGGGGGGGGGGGGGGGGGGGGAGTCAGAAGTTCAAGGTCTTCTTGGCTACATAGTGAATATGAAGCCAGCCTGGGCTACATGAGACCTTGTCTCGATATTAGAGAAAGAGAGAGATCACATGGTAAGGCAGGGACTGGGGAGGAGTAGAGCCCACTCATTCTCAGTGGAAATACCCGGAAGCCCGAAGGAGTTCATTTCTTCCTGAGCCAATGGCTGCACCATTTAAAGGTCCTCCTATCTCTTAGCATCACCACACTCAAAGCCAAACATCTGCGCATGAACTCAGGGGACAGCCGCATCCAAACCACGGCACCTTGTGTCCGCATTATCTTTTCCCAGCGTGTGTGCAACGCTGTGTTGTGGCTGATTTTCTCTCTTGCCGCATTTCGGCACTTCAGCAAGTTGTAGGGATAGGAGCGTGTGTCTATTTCTAACCAGTGAACCAGACTAGGGAATGGGGGTGGGGATTAAATGTACCCGAGGCTCCCCTTACCCCATGGGTTGCAAGGCAGCCTGGAGCAAATGACTCCACAGCTCCCAGATGACTGTAGGACTGCATGTGTACAGTGACCCGACGGGACCCCATTTATAGCCCTGGGTACACCTGGGTGAGGCAAGGGAGGGACATTTCCTCAGTGGGTGTGACCATCTGATAATGCTTGACCATCACACCAGTTTACTCGAGAGGGAGGCCCAAGCTTAGCTGGGTGTGGGTTGAGCTCTTGCAAAGAACAGGAGGGCAGGTGCAGGGCTGCTCAGTGCCTGCATATATAACCTATCATTTCTTCTACAGCTTACATTACTTAAAGCCGCCCAGATTCTTACTCATCAGCACCTTCATTTGAATTCAACCCATTGCACTTTGGCAAAGGTGTGAAACTTCTTCAGATCCCTTAAGAGGAGTCTGGTGCCATAGGGAGCAAGCCAAGTTTGAGGCCCTCCTCAGAGGGGAATTTTCTCAGGAACCATATTGCAGGATAATTTCTACTGACAATCTCTTATCCCATTACTTAAGTTGACCAAATTTTATCAGCTGCTTCCCCCCCCCCCACCCTCTGGAATACAAACAAAAAAACGAAAACCGTATTATCCATTTCCCTCCTCTCACAGCCCTGCAGCGAACAGCCTGGTTACTAAATGTTTGTGCACCTGCTTTCTTATGGCCTTAGGGTAAACATCTGAGGTGAATTTCGACTCCAAGGATAGATACATTTTTATGGCTTTTGAAATAAAATCGCTCCCTCAAAGAAAGAGCTATTTTGGTTCCCACAAGTCTTGAGTGGAAGTATTTATTTCCCTATAATTGTCTCTTTGTTGAGTACTGCAATAAAATAAAATTGCTAATATGATAGATGAATAAATAAGTTACCTCTTTCTATGGATTCCTTTATTACCACTGGGGCTATAGATAGTTTGATGTCTGTGTGCCATGTACTTTTTATGTGAATTAGTTGTTCATGTAGTTTATAAGTATTCTTCATACAGCAATTAACATTTCATTTGTATATATTTTGCAAAGAATAAGCGTTTTAAAAATTTTAAGTGTGTGTGAAGGTATATACACTGGAGTGCAGGAGCCCTTGGAGTCAGAAAAGCGCATCAGATGCCCTGGAGCTGGAGTTACAGGTGGTTATGAGCCGCCCAATGTGTGTACTGGGAACTAAATTCGGGTCTTCTAAAAAAAAGTTCTTGTTCTTAACCTCTGAGCCATCTCTCCAGGGCCAGAATGAGCTTTTATAACTGATACACTATGCCTGACAGTTTTTGTCTTGTTTGTCCTGTAAATCATACGTAGTATTCCTTTCCCTGTAGGTTGCCTTTACAACTAATCACGTGTCTGAAAGACGACACTATATTGACAGATGGCCCCTGAGGCATGGCAGTTTCAGGGTTTTAGCCACAAAATACACCACACCTTCTCACACACACACTCAATGCTCAGGACCCAGTCTAAGGTCTGACATATTCCAAAACCTCTTTTTTATTCTTTAGCTGGTGCTCAAAACAAAACACATCATAATATGCTTGTACGGAGATATGTGTATGTGTGCATAGTTAATATTCATATTCTATAACAGAAGTATTTGTTTACAAAACAGAACTATCCTTAATGTCTGCCTTCTATGTAGGTATTTTTCCTTCTTGGGCTAGTTGATAAAAATTAAATTGAGTCCATACATCACTGATAAGACCCAACCCACAGTTGAAGAAGCACCTTAATAATTTAATTGAAAACGCTATGGATCCAGAAAAGAGACACTATTATATACCTTTCCAAAGATGTCTCCAGGGTGTGGTTAGTCAAGATTAATGGTGTGGAGCTGGAGAGATGGCTCAGTGGTTAAGAGCACTGGCTGTTCTTCCAGAGGATCTAGGTTCAATTCCCAGCACTCACGTGGCAGCTTACAACTGTCTGCAACTCCAGTTCCAGGGAATCTGGCACCCTCACACAGTCATGCATGCCGGCAAAACACCAATGCTCATAAAAATAAATTATTAAATCATTAAAAAAAAGACTAAGCAGTGTTATGATCATAGCATTTTTGAGTGTGACTGGGTTTTTCTGTGTAGCCCTGGCTGTCCTGGATCTCACTCTGTAGACCAGGCTGGCCTCAAACTCACAGAGATCTGCCTGCCTCTGCCTCCCGAGTGCTGGGATTAAAGGCGTGTGCCACCACTGTCCGGCTACATTCCTTTTTTCACCTAGTGCTCATGACTCTTCTAGAAGGTGGAAGTATATTGCTATTTTTATTTGACAGATACGAAAAAGTGAGTCGGGGCATTAAGAGGTCTTCACACCTGGGGCTGTGAAGATTGCTTTGTTAGGAAAAGCACTTGTGTTGCAAGCACAAGGTTCCGAGTTCGATCTTCATTGTGTTCTCAGACTGGGATGGCAGGGGTAAGCAGATCTCTAGGGCTGGCTGGCCAGGCACTCTAGCTCCAGGCCAATGAAAGATTCTATCCAAAGAAAAAGAAAAAGGTGAGTGAAAGATGTGGAACAACACACAAGATTGAACCCTGGTCTTCACAGGTATACACGCACATGCATATACCAGCACACACGTGATCAGGCATGCACACACCAGCACACACATGATCAGGCATGCACACACCAGCACACAAGTGAACAGGCATGCACACACCAATAAGTAAAATAAAGTTGAAAAGAATAGAATAGGACAGCAGCAAATGCTACTCCAGACGAAACTCATGTCCTCTTTGAGCTGAGGTACACTGGCCTGCTGCCCTGGGCTTCAAAGAGTCTAGGCCCTTCATGCAGAATCTCACAGAACTTGGGTTTCCCTAGTCACTCGCTTCCAACCTCTTTTTCTTTTCTTTGATGCTTTATTATCTCTGGGGAAGTCAGCCAGAGCCTGCTGTACGAGAAGCGGATGGGGGCTTGGTTTTCATCCCGAAAAGGGCACCATCAAAGAGGCAGGAAGTCCTCTCACGCCACTCTTTAGAAAGAACTCCCCCAGCAGCTCACTTAATCACATCATAACCAGGAAGTCCTCTTTGAGATCTAATCTACATCCATATGGCAGCAACTTATAAATAAACTTTAACCTCCCACCCCGTAACTAGAGGGCTGGATGCCCAAGGACAAGGTAAAACTGTAATTGAGTACACAACCAAACACAGCCAAGGGAAGAAATGGCTCATTTGCATGTGAACCATTGTAATCCTCAGATAAAAGGCGCCACATGTTAGAAAACCTCTCTCTCTCTCTTTCTCTCTTTTTTTTTAATAACAAATTAGTCCTATAATTAAACTCCTGCTAACAGTAGCTGCAAAGACTCAATAATTCTTATTCGGAGAAGAAAACCTCAATGTTTCTGCTTTTGTTTTTAGAGAGAGATGTACACTGCACTTTATCTAAAGAAAAGAGGCCCTGAGCTCCTGCTGGGGCAAATTAGGAACAATACTGAGCAGAATCGGATGGCGCATTCAAATTCTCTGCACCAGAACAAAAAGGTTCCCCGAGTCCCAGGGGGGGGTGGGGGGGGGGGGGGGGGGCCATGGGCCGCTTGCAAGGTTGCATATTAACTCTCTGACCTCCCCTAGATAGCCAGGTGACAGCTGCAGTGTGGTTTCTTTGAAGTGTGGCATTCTGGGGCGGCACTTCAGAAAGCACAGGCCTCTAAGGCAGGTAGGTATGTTTGCTGGACACACCTGGTACCTGCCAACCACAGAGCAGCAGATGGAGGGCGGGAGATACCTAAGCCAGTGGTTCTCAAACTTCCTAATGCTGGGCCATTTTACTACACAGTTCCTTCTTCATGTGGTGGTGACCCCCAACCATAAAATTATTTCGTTGCAACTTCGTAATCATAATTTCGCTACTGTTATGAACTGTGATGTAAATATTTTTGGAGATAGAGGTTCATCGAGAGGGTCATGACCCACAGGTTGAGAACCACTGGTCTAAGCGAAAGGGCCCTCTAATGAGGTATGACTAACTGGCATCACTTCAAGGGGACAGGGTGCACTTAGAGATGAATTAAGTGTGTCAAAATATGTTCTTTTTTTGAAGGGAAAAAAAAATCTCTACTAAGGCTCTTCACTGCACAGATGCATTGTGGGGGACACTTTGACTGGCAAGTGCCCTGTGTGAAAAGTCAAATCCCATTCACATGAGCAAGAGGCATGACAGCTGTTTTTTAACCCGCTGTTAACACAGACTTGGTTAAAAGTAAACAGGTGAGTTAGAAAGTTAGGGATCTGTGTTCTGTTGTAAACGGAAATGTAAGCCACCATAAAAAACGGATACTAACCAACCAAAGGGACCACATAGAGGTCAGACACGGAACGCAAGGAATCCTGGCCTCCCTCCAAGTTGGCTAGACAGCACTCATGCCATACCTTACACCCATGACATCGCCGGTCCGTACTATATCTGCGTGGGTGTCAGGAAGTGAATAAGACGACATGGTCCTCAAGGATTTATGGTGTGATCCAGACACCCAGCTGTGGCCCTCTTTACCCAGCATTTGCCTCTAACCAAAAAAAAAAAAAAAAATTGTTTGGTTCGAATCAGAGTCTGCTAACTGTGAGACATTGAGCAAATACATGTCATGTCTCTGCCTCAGTTCCACCCTCCAAAGGGAGCTATGTGGATTAAGTAAGTGAACGCATGCACGGTGACTGGGCTAGTGTCCAGCCCTTAGCAACAGCTCAACAAATATTAGCTAATGCTGTGACTCCCTATTGCAAAGGAAGAAGGTAACCGGAGGAGAAGTGGCCTGCAAAACCCACAGTCCCACCCAGCCCCGTGGACCACATTGACTGCCGGTGAACTGTATCTGCACTCTTAACTCATTTGTTTCTGGAGGAAGAGAAGCCCTGTGCCAGGTGTTTGTGGTCTGGGGAGAAACGCCCCTGCCGTTCGGGAACCAGAGTCCCTGCTGCGTTTTTTTTCCATAGCATCTGGACGGGGAAACACAGCGCAGCAGACCTCACCCAGCTGAAGCTCAGCAGCCAGCAGGAAAAGTCCTCAGTTTAACTTACTGCTTCCTCCCAACAGCCCAACAGCCCGCATGCCATTGGGATTGCTCAGCCCCTGAGTTTCTTGCAAGGCTTAAGTGAAAGGCTGAATGTCCCACCTGAGAATAGTAACCATAGTAACCCGTGCATGGGGGGGAAGGCGCCAACATGGCGGCTATTACTGTGTTTAGCTGGAACCATGGTCTGGAATAGCACAGGACTACGTTCCATGGACACGTCCATCCCTGTCACTGAGCTGGCCCTTCTACACTATGCAAGATTTAACTGTACTGCACAGCCTTGAATTTCACATGCATGTCAGTGCTAGGAAGAGCACAGAGAAAAGGTTTTGATGTTGACTTTGCAACTTACTATGTTACTTAATGTTAGTTATTTGGCAACACTCTTACCCTGCGAGGAAATGTCACGAAACACGACAGAATCTACTAACACAAGTTTTATTATGATAAGAGAGAGAGAGAGATGTGCTCAGGCCTGTGGGAAAGACGCACAAAGAGGGAAGCCGAAAATATGGCTCAGGCTTACAAAGCCTGGGTCGCGCATGCGTACACAGGCTCATGTGGCTACTCCACGCATGCACGTAGATCACATGGTTGCACTGCACGCTTTACGCAACTATGCAAAGCCATGGGGGGTCCTGGTCACGCAAGACGTTTTGACCCGGAAATGGCTATTTTGACCCAGAACTGGCTATTTTGACCTGGAACTGGCTAGGCAGAAGTGTCTAGGTCCGCCGGGCTTGCGCAACCATGCCCAACTGTAGGGGCGTGTTGTGAATCTGTCACTTAACCTCTGTAAACCTCAGTGTTCTCTCTCTAGAAAGAAGGAAGGGATTGGGAACGTAACATATACTGTGTTTATTTTTGTAAATATTGATATGTACTGTTTTAAGTGATGTACATGTGTATATGCCTTCATGTGGATATGTGTTTATGAGAGCAGGCATCTGCGGAGGCCAGAAGTATCTGATCTCCTGAAGATAGAGCCATAGACAGTTGTGAGCTGCCTGATGTGGGTGCTGGGAATCAAACTCAGATTCTCTGAAAAAGCACCAAGTATTCCTCTTTATTTATTTTTATTTACGTGCATTGGTGTTTTGCCTGCGTGTATGTCTGTGTGAGGGTGTCCGATCTTGGAGTTACAGAGAGTTGTAAGTTGCCATGTGGGTGCTAGGACTGGAAACCCCGGTCCTCTGGAAGAACAGTCAGTGCTCTTAAACTGCTGAGCCATCTCTCCAGTTATAGTACCTAGTTCAATGTCTAATTTACCATTATTAATGTGACCTTTGTGGTACCAACTTTACCTATTCTCCTTTCATACATCTTCAGAATCCCATTTAAATGATAAACATTGGCATTTTTCTCGGAAAGAGTAATCCCACACAGGAAACAGCATATGTGGTGGTTTAAATAAGGGCCCCTCCAGGCTCATATACTTGAATGCTTAGGGAATGGCACTCTTTGAAAGGATTAGGAGGTATGGCCTTGTTGGAGGAAGTGTGTCCCTGGTGAGGGGAGGGGCTGGATTTTGAGGGCTCAAGACTCCATTCCAAACCCAGAGTCTCTCTCTTCCTTCTGCCTGAAGATCCAGATATAGGACTCACAGCTACCTCCCCAGTACCATGTCTGTCTGCGTTCAGCCATGCTTCCTGCCCTAACAATAATGGACTAAACCTCTGAAACTGTAAGCCGGCCCCAGTTAAATGTTTTCCATTATATGAGCTGCCATGGTCATGATGTCTCTTCACAGCGATAGAAACCCTGACTGAGACAGCATAGCATGTCAGTGTATCAGCCATGTTTCCCACAGGTAACACCACAGAGCTGGCTGGCCCCAGACAGCATGGAGAAAGCAGGAATTAGCTTTAACCATCATCCTCTCTGTCTTAGTCAGTGTTCTATTGCTGTGAAGAAACCCCAGACCACGACACCTCTTATAAAAGAAAGCATTTAACTGGGGCTTGCTTACAGTTTCAGGCAGTTAGTCCATTATCATCATGGCAGGGAGCATGTCAGCACACAGGCAGACATGGTAGCTGAGAGGTCTACATCCAGATCCAAAGGCAACAGGAAGAGAGAGACACAGAGCCTGTCCTGGGCCCTTAAACCTCAAAGCCCACCTCCAGTGACACACTTCCTCCCAAGACCACACTTCCTCCAACAAGACCACACCTGCTCCAACAGGGTCACACCTCCCAATCCCTCTCAAGTAGTGCCACTCCCTAATGACCAAGCATTCAAATGTATGAGCCTATGGGGCGGGGGGGGGGGGGGCATCCCTATTCAAACCACCACATTTCCCTTCCTCCCAACACCTCCTCATCACTTTCTTTGTTCTCATTATTAACCAGGCAACATCCTGGGGACCTATAACTCATGCGTGTGGGTACATGTACATACACACGTGTGCTCATACACACATACACACCTGACTCTTGGATTTAACACTCACTTTGCTATTTCAAAAACTTTTAAAAATCTATTTCTGACAGTTCCACACATGGATAGAATGTATTCTACATTTAGGCACCCCGACTCTCCCCTCTCACTCCCTCCAGACTTCTAACCCAGACCTGCTTCACCACCATGTCCTCTACTTATAACTCACCGAGTCCAATTAGTGCTGCCTACAAGCATCCTTTCCTTATGTAGGTCGGTATATGTGGTAGAGATATACTGAGCTCTGAAACCAGGTGCACCTGTGACCTCCCAAAGGCCAATCTCCAAATTGACAGTTTTGCTAAGACTCTACCCCAATTGGGTCTACCTTCTTAGCAAAGGTCAAGGCATGTACAGTCTCTCATATAATCTTCATCCCTGCCCACAGGCTTCTCTCTCACAATTCTCTGTTGATTCTCTCAACAGAAATCAACACAAGGATCAATACAAGCTTTAATCACCTCTTCTCCCTCCCTATCAACTCTGAATAATAGTGTACCCACCCCAATGCCTTTAGGGAGCACTATGCTAAGGGTACAGATACATTATATCATTTTATCCCTTCCAACAACTCTATAAAATATTGAAAATAAGAAACAGAGTCTCGAGGAGCATGGATCATCAGTCCAAAGCCATGGAAGTAAAATAAGAAGCTCTGAAATTGTGAAAATATCCATTCATTCATACAACAGATTCATCCATTCATTCATCATTATCAAGTATAATCTATATGCCAGAAACAGCTAGGTCCTGGTTATCAGCTAACAAGCTGGAAGTGGTTCCTGTTTCCATCCACCTGCACATCCTGTTTCATAATTACTACTTCCAAATTAGAGAGCAAATAGCTGTCTAGTTGTGGTACAGCAACCTGACTCACCCTATGGCCTGATGGCGCTTGGCATCGCTCTGTGCAAACAAAAAGGAAGCTTTATACATATCCACCCCAAACCCCAAACCAAACCGAGGAAGTGCCTAACTGGGAAGTTAACTTCAATCTATGAGTTCGAGGCCAGGCTGGTCTACAGAGTGAATTCCAGCACAGCCAGCCAAATAAATAAATAAAAATAAAAGACCTCTCCGGTCAAGTTCTGCTCAAATTGGGTTTGGCGCTAACGGGGAAATCAATTTGTGTCAAACAGCTGACTACATCCCCTCCCGAGGGACAGTGCTTTAGATGCCCCAGGCAGTATGTCTAACAAATGTCCCCATTCACTGCCTTGTCAGACTAGCTTTGACTCACCTCCACGCTTGCTTCTGTATCTCTCTGGGCCGGTGCATATGTGGTCATCATTTAGGATGATTTTAGAACTCTTGAGAGAAGAACTTCACCACCTCTTTCTCCAGGGCTTCAGCACTGCACATCCTCAGGGCACAGGGAGAGGGTACCAAAGTGCTCCTGGCATAGGAATCTGTCTCTCCTTCTCCACCAACACTTTTAGATTCCCCCTCCCCATGCCCCCTGTGCTCCCGGGTGCACCAAGCCTTCCTCCTGCTCTTGGTAAGAATGCCTCAAATGGGGATGGAGGGATGGCTCAATGGTTAAGAGCACGGGCTTTTCCAGAGGTCCTGAGTTCAATTCCCAGCATCCACATGGTGGCTCACAACCATCTGTAATGAGATCTGGCACATAATAAATAAATAAATCTTTGCCGGGCGGTAGTGGCGCACGCCTTTAATCCCAGCACTCAGGAGGCAGAGGCAGGCGGATCTCTGTGAGTTCAAGGCCAGCCGGGACTACCAAGTGAGTTCCAGGAAAGACACAAAGCTACACAGAGAAACCCTGTCTCGAAAAACCAAAAAAAAAAAAAGAAAAGAAAAGAAAAAAAGAATGCTTCAAATGCAGATGGTCTTACCAAAGAGTACACTAAGAGTCGAATCTCTGCCTGGTGACACTCAGTGGTGGGGGTAAGAGAAAAGGACTCAACATGGCAGGCAAAATTGATGGAGGATGAGGGCAAAGTGCTGGGAACAGCAGGGAAAGACATTGTCCACATCTGCTGAGCAGATGAAATTCAGACGCAGCTTTCAAAATGCTTAAATAAATACTGTAGCTGCGGACAATGTAAATTAAAACCAAAAATACTGCTTTCTTACCTTGCTCTTCACTAGCAATATAGCCAATACATAAAACTCTGATATATCTTTTTTTTGGGGGGGGGGGGGCCCATGATTTCCTTATTAAGCTTTCTTATATAATCTAGTTCTTAGATTTACTATAACATTCTGACCTGCGAATTACTTTGAGGAGACAACTCGAGTTTCAGAAGAGATGCATTCCCTGGGGGTGCTCTGAAGAAAACGCAGCCTGGCTTCCACAGATGTGATGGGTTTCACTTACCAGTCATTAAAGTGTGACAAGCTCTCGGCTCATAAATCTCAAAAACAGATTCCTGTGCCCCCAAGTGTAATGTTTTCATTGGCTAAGTCGCCTCCCCTCTCCCTTGACATTTTATAGTTTGCGTTTAAATATGAAGCACAGCTGGTTCTGCCAGCGGGGGGGTTTCTGGTTTGGCTTTCCAAGAAAACCCAGAACAAAATCCTCCAAGATTTACAGCAGGTGTCCTATTTTCGCCTCGTGGAGAAGTAGCACAATGTGCAGAAATGAAAACGGAATGGAAAAGGAAGGGTAGCTGCGAAGTCACCAGCCTGGCAGACAGAAAATCAGAGACTTGAGTGGTTGGCAATTTCCAAACAACTATAGGGGTTTAAAGATAGACACACATGTCTATAGCTGCACTGACTCTCTCTGTGTCCCTTTTAAAGAAATCACCAGCGGGAACAACAGAAACCCAAGAAAGACTATGGAAGCTTGGACTGCTAAGAATAGGTGTGGAAAAGTTTTGGAACAAGAGAATGGGCTGATTTTAATAGAACGATTATTTTTAGCACGCATACCCCATGCTCTGTCTTGTTCATATGAGAGGTATCGCACCTGTACCAGTCTACGTGGCTTAATAACCCGCCCAAACTTCTGTCAGGCACTGAGGGTCAGGAGAGTGCAGGAACCGGTGCAAATCCAACCCAGTCTAGATCTGACACGGAGGAAGGCCTTCCCTACACGGCCTCAGTTTCGCTTTTGACTCCGGGAAAGAGTAAAAATGAGCATGAGGAGGAGGAGCTGGGGGTGTAGCTCAGTTGGTCAAATGAGCTTAGCAAGCACCAAGCCCCGAGTTCAAGCCTCAGCACAGCATACACCAGATGTGGTGGCACACATCTGCAGTCACATCAATCAGGAGGAGGAGGCAGGAGGATCAGAAGAGGGGTCAAGGTTATACAGAGTCAGCCCCTAGTGAACTGGAGCTACCTGAGATGCCGTCTTAAAAAATAAAGGATGGTAGCTAAGATTTTCCAATTTTGCTGTTCCAAGCATGTCTGCTCAATCCCAGCAGCACCCTCAGAGGGTACAATGATAGCACAGTCACTGTTGTAGAGGTGAGGCCACCCAAGCTTGGAGAGTTAGGACTGCTCAGGGTCACATGCCCAGCAAAGACCAGGCAAGGATGAAAAAGATGAGGAGGAAAGTATAGTGGCATTCTATTTGTACTGAAATGTGATTTTATTTGTATGTTAATAAATAAAGTTGCCTAGGGGTCAGAGCTATTAGCAAGCCATAGCGAAAGCCAGGGTGGTGGTGGTGCACGCCTTTAATCCCAGCACTTGGTACGCAGAACTAGATAGATCTCTGTGTGTTCAAGGATACAGCCAGCATTGGAGACACATGCCTTTAATCTCAATACCAACCATAGAAGACCTGGAGTGACCTACAGACAGGCAGTGACGAGACGGTCATGTGGTTGGGTTTACAACCAATGAGAAGGCAGAACAGGAAGTCTTTATAAGACAAACGCACAGGAAGTAGCTCCCTTTTCTGAGAGGTCTCTTGGCGGAAGAGGCTAGCCAGCAACACGCGGGTAAGGCTCTTAGCTCTGACCTCTTGGGCTTTTATCTTTACATTGGCTCTGTGCTTCTTATTTAATAAGACGGTTCGCTGCATCTACAGGAAAGTCTTCTGGTGGCTCAGGACTTGATGTCACCATGGATGGCATCGCCCCTCCTGCAGATGTTTTTTGTAGCCACACAGCAGGAAGCAAGACCTGAGCCCACATCAACTTGATGGGGTCATCTGGTCAATCTCAAATGATCTTTTTTTAAAAAAAATTGTTGGGTAGCAGTTTCCTCTGAGATTGAAACATTCCATTGCATCCTGCTGGGAACCTCCTTAAAAGCGAAAGCAAACCACTGAAAAAAAGCTTCAGGAAGTCCCTGAAACTGACCAGACTCACCAGGCCCCTCCCTCCCCATAGTAAACCCTACAGACTGCAGAGAGTCACCCTCAGACAGGCCAGGTTGAAAAGCAGACTCTCAGATCAGACAAGGTCCCTGGAAGAAGTAGAGACCAGCTGAGCTGCCGATAAGAGGCTCAAACCAGCTGAGCCACCAGGAAAGGATACTCTCCAACTTGTTGAGCTGCCTGTAGGCTGCGCAGTGTCCCCAGGTCTCCAGGTCCCCAGATTTTTTTTTGTTACCCTTGCTGGGATATGATTTGGTGATGCAGCTGTCTTTGAGTCATTTCTGCTCTTGTAAGTAAACTCCTCCCCCTCCCTCCCTCCCTCCCCACTTCCTCTCTCTCTGCCTGCTGAAAGAGCCCACCTGTCTTAGAGTTACTATTTCCTTCTCTAGGTGACTGCAATGTTCCCTCCTGTGGGCTCCACTGCCAGAGGCCTTCACATTCTGTGCATGGGAGCTCCCTGAGACTCCACCCATGAGGGGGTGACGAACAGGCTGGGGTGGAGCCTGAGATGCTGATGCTGTTAAAAAGTCAAAGACACCAGTATTCTTGACCATGCGGTGCTGACTTTGAGTAGAGCCGAGCTTTCATCACTGTGGTGTGATAGGTTGAGGACCTCTTTCACTTGGCTACACTGAGTTCTCTGTGTGCCAATCCTCTTCCATATCGTTCTTTGCGTTGGACCTCAAACCCCATGTTAAAGCGTTCCCACAGTAAGAGGAGTCTTTGACCCCTTCCCATTATCCAAAGAGATTAGAAGAACCACTTTATTCTTCTGCTTAGGAAAACTGACCCAGAGCACCTGAAAAACTTGCCTGGAGGTTTTGGAGTTCTAGCAGATGTCTAGAACTAATTTCCAGGGGAAAGGATCTGTGCTCTTACCCATGATCTGTTTTCCACCTCTGAGTCATTCAGGTAACGCTTTGTTGATCCCGCCATAGTTCTTACCCAGCAGTCACTGGGAAAGGGGCATGGGTAGACACACTAAGCAGTGACGGTGAGGGTCCACCAATGAGCAAAACCTGGTGCTTCTCCATAGGACTGTCCAACACGATAAAGAATTGTCTCCAGAAAGAAACTCACAGGAGCTATCTATTGCTCATACAACCATGGAGATTATTCCCAGATCTCAGCTTAAATTTTCCGGTAGCAGAGATATAGCCAGCCAGTGGCTGCAAGCCTGTCTGGGGATCTAGAATACACTCTACCATTTCCCTGGGCTGGGAAGTTACTCCACCCCTTTATTGTTTCTTCATCTTCAGGTAAGATGCTAATAAAAGTATCGATTTGATACATAGCAGACAATTTAAATAAGAAAGTGTGTATATGTAGATTATATGATGAGCTTTGAGTAACTACTGGCCATTTTACTGTGGGGTTTCACTCTATTTTTCTCTCTCCATCTTGCTCATTTTAAATGTAGGAGTTACCTAAAATGGTCCGATTAGTAATTGTCTCTTACCTAGACTAGGGTAACAAAAGCCATTTTGTCAAAAAAACAGATTCCATATGTAATATTTGACTCAAGTGTCTGTTTTTTTACCCAGTTTCCCATTTTGATATTCAAAAGCACGTATACACACACACACACACACACACACACACACACACCCCCTAATGCTTCACTGTACTGTAGTCCTCTCGCTATACAAGATACCACGTCAGCAAAACTAGTGGTAGAAACAGGGGTCATGTTACATGTTTTTTTTTTTCTTTTCCTTAATAAATCTCAGCCAGAGTATTTCTCTGAAATATATGCTGTAAGCTTTAAATACCCTACCAGGAACTTACTTTTATTTTTCAGGAGCCCTGTGCGGGTACAGTATGTATTCAAAGGAAAAAAAATGCTAAGGGAGAGAAGGAAACGGGTAGCAGAGAATGAGCCCTTCCTTTCTCTAGAAAGCCCTTAGACACACGATTCACCCCCCTACACCCCACGTGATGTATGCTGTGACACTCTAATCTCCAAGTCCCCGCCTCAGCCCCGTCAATTTTAGGCAGAACTCTGGGGTCCCATCTCTAGGGAACTGTACCACTCTACTGCGTCATGTTATAATTCTTCGCCTCCATTCGTGGTGGAATGACCTTAAGGTAAGATGCTAATGAAAGTATCACTTTGATACTTTCTGAGGCTCTCCCTTAACCTGACAAATGCAGGGACATTTGGAAAAGTTTCCTGCCTTGAAGTACTGCACGCCGTCTACCACCTCCCACTCCCCCTTGCTCCTGGCTGCCTTTGAGGTCCCCAGTTCCCAGTACTTTCTCATTCAGAGCAGAAAGCACTGTTCTTCCCTTTCAGCCCACAGCTCTACCCATGGGAGAGAAGAGATCCACTAGTCACCAAAAAGGACTTCGTTGAACCCACTCTAAATCAAAGCGCCTGTCACACCTGGGTAAACTCTGTTCTCTGGGAGAGTCATGACTTGCTGTTTCCACAGCGATCTCCCTTCTGTTTTCATTTTTCCAGCCTCCGACTTTGAGCCGTACACAAGACCTCCACTCAAACTAAAATGGAAGTCTCCTGGAGTCCGGGATCTGTGCCTTAACCATCCTCCTAGCTAGGCATTGGTGTGGTGCCTGGCACAAAAGTCCCTGAGAAGGAAGAAGGCTTGGGCATAGAGCCCTCTTCACAGCCTGCCTAGCCACACCTTTGGCAAGCAGCCCCCCCAAATGTGGGTATTTCCAGCCTGCTGCAGACTTATTGCCAGACCCTGCAGCGATCTGGGAGTTGGACTCGGCCAAGTGAGAAAGAAGACACCTCACAGGCCTTGCCTTTTTTTGCCACCGTTGGATCATAAAAATGTGATGTCACTCTTCATTTAGCCCAAAGTGTGTTTATTATTAGATTCTTGAGACAGTCTTTTATTTTACGGTAGCCATCCTTGAATTATACTTTCAGGTTTCTCTGTAGCAACGATGGGGCTGGCACTGCCTTTATACTTACATGCAGGGTGTTGGGTGGGATAATCATGCCACCTATTTAAAATAAAGAGGATATGGATTTGGAAAATACAGTCAAAAACATGAATTTAGTGTAGGGCTCAATTAGTCCCTAACCCTACATATCTGGATATTTTAAAAGAAACAAAATACTAAAGAACAATATTTTTTTTACTGTTTTAACCTCAAATATCATGTTTAATAAGCCTCAACCCATTGCTTATTATAGATTCTCAACATATATTGCCATGAGAACTATGACAGAAATGCAGGTGTCAGAGTCCAAGATGGGATGTGGCACAGTGAAGGACGGCCATTCACTGACTCAGGCTGAGAACACAAACCAGGCAAGAATTCCATTTTGAGATAAAAAGATCAAGGCTAATTCTGCCGGTAATCAGGCACCAACCCAGTCATTTCTTCATCTGGAGCTTGATTTTCTCTGAGATGGATCCTGGGGGCTGCTTCCATGTCTAATGGAGATGCAGTGCTATCCTGGATCTATGGAAATAACTCACAGCTCACACTGAAACAAAGAAACAAAGCCACAGTGTTTCCTCGGGACTTGGAGATGAAACTAACATCGTAAGAAACTAATTCAAGAATTGGCTTTCCCTGTCGATACAGCTGTGAGAACAAGGGAGATGACTGTGTCTGTTCTCAGGTTGGGCTCCATCACTCAGTAAAATCCACAGTATTTTACTGTCAAGCTTTATATATAACATTTATCATTATTATTATTATTACTACTACTATTATTATTATCTCTATTAATAACCAACACAGGCCACTTTTTTCCATAGCACTTCCAATTATATCATGGTGTTTTCAAAGTTCGTGAAAAACATTAAAAAATGAAGGCCTAGCAAGATGTCTCAGCAGGTAAAGATGCTTGCCACCAAGCTTGAGGACCTGAGTTCAATCCCTGGAACCCACATGGTATGAGAGAGCTGACCCCCAGAAGGTATCCTCTGACCTCCAAATGTGCACCATGGTATGCATGCATGTATTTTACACACACACACACACACACACACACACACACACACACACACACACGAGAGAGAGAGAGAGAGAGAGAGAGAGAGAGAGAGAGAGAGAGAATAAATAAATAAATAATAAATGTAACAACTTTTTTTTAAAAAGAAAGTCTCCATAAATTAAACAAATTGCATGATTGTTAAATATTGCCAGGGTCTAAGATAGTGCCTGACAATGTGAGCTTTAAGAAATGTTTATTAAAGAATGACCACAGAAATTCTTTTCTTAGGAAGGCAGCAATAATTCAGTCACTTCCTCACTTCGCAGAGGTGCATTCCAGGCCGGAGTGAGGAGGAGACAGAAAACCGTCCTCACCTCTATGGGGTCAGAGCCCCTGAGGTTGTAGGGCAGGGTTGCTACCGATCACTCCCACCCCGAGCTTCCTCCCCTGCAAATGTCCTTTAGCACTGTGCAGCCAATCTCACTTGATGAATGAAAACTGCTGGCCCAGGATCCCGGCCCTTGTGACCGGCTCTGAGTCTGGTCCAGGTTCCACATTTAGTGTGACGCAGATGTTACCCTCCTCAACTTCAGGACACAGATTGGGACAATTCATAATCACCTCCGAAAATATGTTCTACGTGCTCCATAAATACCACCGCCAGACACACTCCAAAATTAAATCCCCACCTCATTTGTTTTCTGAACACCTGCTCCGCAACTGAGCAACTGTTGCACAAACCCTTTCCCGGGCCCGTCCTCTCCTGGGGAAACGCGGGCCACAGGAACCACATGGTGGGGACTGCCTTCCAGGCAAGAGCAACACAGGGCAACCTTACATTGAGTTCCGCGCTTGGATAAGGTCCGAGGTCGACAGGTGTTTGAACTCCCCAGTGAACGACATTACAGCGCCATCCTTGTTACCACGGTGATCGAACTGCCTTCCTTGATTTCTAATTAGATTTCCTTCCATTCTGCTCAAAACGCAGGGCTACAGACTGTGGGCGCCAGGTCAGAGGCAGCCAGACCTGTCAGAAAACACAGAAACTGGCCTGTGATCAAAGGCACAGGCTTCAAAGACTGATGGTCTGCGCCCCCCCCACCCCACCCCTGTAGGGGAGGAGGGAAAGGGAACGACCGAACCTTGAGGCCCTTTATCCTAAAGATTCTCAAGTCAAAACCAGTGTCTCAAGCACAAAAACGTGGGCCCTAGGACCCTTTTTTACCAACAAACCCAAGAGCATCATATTTTCTGTCAAACAGAAATAAGAACTCCTAAAACAAAATTTAAAAAATGTAAAGTGGTTGTGAAGGAACTCCAGGGTCCTCACACACATGAATACAGAGGGGGCTGAGGAGAATTTAGCTGCCCTGTGGGTGTTGGTGGCACACACCTTTAACCCCAACACTGGAAGGCAGAGGCCAGCCTGGGCTACAGAGTAAGTTCCAGGACAGTCAGGGCTACACAGAGAAACCCTGTCTTGAAGAAGGGGGGCCGGGGAGAGGGGAGGAGGAAGGAGAAGAAGAAGGAAGAGGAGGAAAAAGAAGAACTTAGCTTTTGAGCTCACCTTTGAATTCCTGGTGTCTAGTTTGGTCAGCCTTTGATCATTTCTGAAGCTCCCTGGGTGGCAGTGACCTCACTTACACAGGACAGACAGCAGGCCACGATCCCATAGTATTGTTGGCATCTGTAAAATACTGTGAACTGTCTTCCCCTTCACGAATCTGTTTGTTAGTGAATGACGAAGTCCCAGAGGTAAAAGTGGCGAAGAATCAGGTTCTATGTCCCATCCCACTTACCCGCTCTTCCTGGTTCAGTGGAGAATATGCCGGACCAAAGACCTAAAAGCCCCTTCAGCGAGCGCCCATGAAGAAGAAATACATAAAAATAGCAACTAGAAAGTTACAGGGAGCTCAGAACTGGTAAATGGGCCCTTTTCATGACCGAGTTCTTCTGATTTTAGAAACTACGGGGCTATTTCCCACTGACGTTAAAGAGGTAGGATAAGGAGCATTTGAGTCTTCCTACCAAGAGTTATTTACGCCGGGCGTTGGTGGCACACACCTTTAATCCCAGCACTCCGGAGGCAGAGCCAGGCGGATCTCTGTGAGTTCGAGGCCAGCCTGGGCTACCAAGTGAGTTCCAGGACAGGTGCAAAGCTACACAGAGAAACCCTGTCTCGAAAAACCAAAAAAAAAAA
>CABHPQ010001546.1:13555-63156 GCA_902168405.1 Peromyscus aztecus | reverse complement strand
CCATGGAGACAATGCCTAGAAAATCGGTTGTCTGAGACTTCAGTTGCTAGTTCCAAGCATCAAGATACAAATTTGATACCATCAATATATGGATTGAGAAAATTTCCATAAAAACTAGATGGGAGTTATGATGAGGGTGACTGAGAAATGAGTAAGAAGAACTATGTAATAGCCATTCCAACTCAATGTAAGGGGGCATTTGTTTTATTACTAAACTTATCTCTTCTTGTGATGTACCAATAAAGAACTTGAGACTACATATCAAAGCCCTAATCACAAATCACCTGTTGCAGGATTCCCCCAAGGACCCCCTCCCAAGCAAGGCCCGCCCCAGCAAGGTCAGCAACAGAACCGGCCCCCTCAGCCAGGAAACCCTCAAGGCTCACTCCAACAGGGAGGCCCACAGCAGAACCAAGGCCCTCAGCAGAACCAAGGCCCTCAGCAGAACCAAGGCCCTCAGCAGAACCAAGGCCCACAGCAGAACCAAGGCCCTCAGCAGAACCAAGGCCCTCAGCCTGGGAACCAGCAAGGACCAACTCAACAAGGAGGACCACAGCAGAACCAAGGCCCTCAGCAGAACCGACCCCCTCAGTCTGGAAACCAGCAAGGTCCACCCCAACAGGGTGGCCAACAACAAAATCAAGGCCCTCAGCCTGGAAACCAGCAAAAACCACCCCAACAGGGAGGCCCACAGCAGAACCAAGGCCCTCAGCAGAATCAGGGCCCTCAGCCTGGAAACCAGCAAGGACCAGCTCAACAGGGAGGCCCACAGCAGAACCAAGGCCCTCAGCCTGGAAACCAGCAAGGTCCAGTCCAACAGGGAGGCAGACCTCAAGGACCTTCCCAGAGCCAGCGTCCTCAGTAATCAAAGATACATTGTCAGGTATGATTGGTATTTACTTTTCATGAAACATCATAATTCCTACAGTTTTGTAAGTACAATCTGCAATAACTCAATTTTAAACACATTTGTATTCCGTAGTTTGGGTTCTCATTACTATTTGGATATTCTGTGGTGGTATAGGAAGATGATTTATGTTTTATATTCTCCTCAACATATTGTAATTGTGAGGAGCAATGACTATACATGATTGACAACATGATTGTCCATTGTTTGCGCAAGAAGTACAATGTTCTCCCTAAATCCTGCTGCCTCCTTTCTCATGCTAGCAACCCTAATTTTTACAGTTCTATTTGATCATTCATTGCATCTCTGATGCATGGGACCTTAAGGCAGTGCTGTTAAATGTTATCTGCATTTTTAGAATTGATTCATTTTAGCACATGCCCAAAACAGTGATAAAAACAAACTAGAAAGCAAGGCATCAAGTTAAATCTTAAAAGTGTATATATATATATATATATATATATATATATATATATATATATACACACATATATATGTTATGATCCCTTCTCACCACCCTATCATCAAAGGCTACCACTGATTCTTTCAATAGGCTATTAGGAATACACACACACACACACACACACACACACACACACACACACACACATATATTTTCTATTATTTTCATATCTGCACATTACACATATTAATTAAAATGGTGTTTAAAAACATCAACAGTATTTCAAAGAGATACCATATTTCTGTTGATATTTTGGTGTTTTGTTTTTGTAGTAGTGAATGATCACATTCTGTGGCTCCTGCTGTCATTGATTCGCTAAAAGCTTGTCAGTGGTCTTTCAAGCTGCTTTCTGTGTTTTGCTAGTATAAGATGTGCCTCAGTAACCATCTTTCTACATATGTCTTATGATTTGTAATGAGTTTTTGAGACATTGTTTGTATAGTGCATGCTGGCTTCAAACTTGGTTGTGGCCAAGTATGCCCTTGAGTCTCTGATCACCTTGCCTCTATTCCAAAATGCAATGATTATAGCTATATGTTCTAATCACCAGTTTAAGATGGATTGTCTTCATGCTAAAGCCATATAACCAATAAAATATATTTTCTTCATTTTATCAGCCACAAATGCACATTTTATCAGAGTGCATTATGCCCTAGGTGATTAGCAAGAATGAGTAAAGAGAACCAGAATGGGGAGGGAGAAAGAGTAGAGACAGATGAAAAGGACCTGGACTTCTAACCACATCATTTACAGATGTCAGAAAATGATGAGAAACTTGATCTTATTTTACACTCCCTATAACTTGCTTTTGTGTTTGTTTCTTTCAGAAAATGAGTGAGAAGATAATGGCCTTGCTGGACAGTGCAACTGGAATAACGTGGCCATAATTTATCTTCATAATATCAATAAAATCACAAGCATGCAATTTCTGACTCTTGTCTCTATATAGATGTAAGTTAGTATGGAATTTGACTAACTTAGACACAATTTGTGAGCACCCAGAACCCTATGTCATGGATGCGTCTCCCTTTCTATCTTCCTGTGTCCACAAACCAGTTGTCAGATGAAAAAATCCATTTTACCTACAACTGATTTTCTTCTAAGACAAACATAATTTGTAGAGTCACCCACTATATAGATATATACACACATATATAATGTATATCATAAATCCTCACCTGATATTCTTCTACTTTAGAGAAACAGAAAAAACAGAAAAATTGTGAAGAAAGTTTAGAAACAGAAATTCCTAATGTTTCCAAAACAGTTGGTTGCATTTTCATGGGTTATTAATGTGTTTTCCTCATCACTTTCCTGAAATATACTATACCTTTTCCCCTTTCATGTTCACAAAATGTTGTCTTGCAAAGTACAGCCAGAATTTTTATTAAAACCTACATAGATTCCATAAAGTAGGAAATATGATAAATTTCAAAAGGTAAAATATTTTAAGTCCTTCAGATATGAATTTGAGGCCTACAATTTTTTTCTTTCAGAGGACTCCTAGTATAATTGCAAATAAATACACATGATAATACTGTAATGTTGCAAACTTGGGTCTTGGGAATCACACAAATCTGCAAAACCCACTATTGCCTTATTTTATCCTAACTCACAAATGGATAAACAGCATTTCCTTTTATTCCAGCAAATTTGATATGATATATAACATAACCAGTATAACATACATATATATTTTACCCAGAGAGATATTCCAGTGATTCTTCAAGAGTCTTGGGATCATTTCTTATTATGAAATTGAGTACAATAACAATTAGACCTTTATTTTAGAGAGATGTTAAAGTTATCAGAATTTTAAAACATGTTGAGTTACAGTTTTGAAGATGGTTAAGCATACTTCCTGCTCTTGCAGAGGATACAGGTTTGGTTGCCAGTACCCACACAGCAGTGCACAGCTGCCTGTAACTCCACTTCCAGGGAATCTGTTGCCCGGTTCTGACCTCTGCAGGCACTGAGTTCATGTGGTGCTCATATGTATTCAGGCAAATACTCCTATGCATGAAATAAACAGATACTAAAAAAAAAAAAACCTACGAGATACAAAAATCATAGCTCACCCACAAAGCAATATTCGAGTTATAAAATATTAAGGGTAAACCCATGAAGTTATAAACTTGAAATCTCTAGCTATGTCAATTTTGAGAAGTTTCACTTTTACACTTAAGGATTTAATTTAGGAAAACACAAAGCAGAAGGCACCATGTGTATGAAATTCAGTATACAGCATCTTGGTTTCAGAATTATAGGCTTTTTCTTTGTAAGATAACATTTTACCCAAGAAAATACTATTTTAGCAGGTATTTTCTTGTGTGCAACATATTCTGATGTTGGGAATCATCATTTTACCTGATGAATATTTCTACTGAAGTCTGATGAATATTAATCACAAGTGTAATTTCCCTGTAACATCCCTACATTTTTCTCATCATGGTTTTGGCCTCTTACAATCTCACCACTCCTGAGTTAGAGATAAACAGATGAGGAGTAAAAGCCTGTGTGCCTCCATAGAAATACCCTGTCTTCAAAAAAACAGAACAAGGAAAAACCCTCCTTTATAAACATGTCTGATGTTCTTACAGCTAATTAGATTCTTTCTTGTATTTTCCTCCTTCAATTGGTAGAATATTCATTTATTTTTCTTAGCAGAAAATCCCACTTTCTTTTTCTTAAAAAAATATTTATAGCTTAACTTCTAAGAAAGATAATTGATTTTTCTCATATGCAGATTTTTTTTTTACTTTTTCTAATTTCAGTTTCCATGTATTAGTTTTAGCTCTTAGCTAATTAGCTGTATTTTGTGAAGAATGTGCTGACAGATAAAATGTCAATGTGGCATAGAACTTTTTTTAGTGCAATAAAAAGTCTTCAGGTTATGTGGTTGTTTAAATACCAATGACCTCCATAGGCTTATTATATATTTGAATTCTTAGTCATTAGGTCACGGTGGTACTTCGGAGGGATTAGGAGGTAGGTATGGTTTGTTGGATTGGGTGTGGTAAACTATTAATGCCACTAGTTCCATAAAGTTACCATTACATGTTATGGATTACCTGTTAGTAATACATTGGCAGTAATTTGTAGATGAGAATCCTCAGGTGCTTGTTAATATCTCTCAAGGAGAAATCATTGATTGGAGTCCTCATGACTCCCCTTGAGGACTATGTTCTCACTTATATTAGGTAGAATAATGGTCCAATTCACCTAAAACTATGGAAGTTGTCTCTGCTTTTAGAGAATCCTTTGAGTGGCATGAAGTTGGAATGTCAAACCCTTTATTACAATCTGGTAATTCTATTCAGACTAATTTGTGGAAATTAAGTGCCTTTTACCCACTTAAAGCATGGAATGGAAAGTCAAACTTTAATAATGACAAATTTCATTTGTCCTCTAATTTAGATCAAAGTCACACATTTATGGCTTATGTTCCATTACCTTTCCCATTACTGAAAGTACCTGTGCAATGGCACCCTAACAGTTATATCATCGCTTGCATACAATGTATTCTTCATCCTGTGCCAATACTAGTATGTCCTTTGATGTTTTGAATGTTTATATATTCTCAAAGGGAGAGCAGCAGTCTAGATATGAGTGAAGTTGTCAAGACAATGGCAAGACTCACCTGTGATGATGTTAGTACAGAAGCTTCATGAAAAAATATTAAGAAGATGATGGAGGCTGGGATTGATAATTGCTACTGTCTTGGGAATCATCGCATTAACTCTGACTCCTACCATAGCTGGAGTTGCTCTTCATGAAGAAGTTCAAACTGCTGAATTTGTTAACAATTGATATATACATTCTCATGAACTTTAAATTCAACAAATTAAGGTAGATGGGGAAACAGTTGATGAAACAGCTTAATTGAGACATACTGTAACAATCATTGGAAATCAGTTAGAATTATTGAGAGAACAGATGAAACTGAAATGTGATTGGTACATTACTTCTTATTGTATTGTACCTTTAAGATTCAATGCCAGCAACAATGATTGGAGAAAAAGTTAAAATGCATTTGTTGTGACATCCTAATTCTTCTCAAATGATTTATGATTAAAAGCAAGAAATTACAGAAACATTTCAAAGACGCTGCCTGATGTAACAGGGATGAGTGTTGTAGAACATCTTGCAGATGTTGTACCATCACTTAATCCCATGAATCATTTTCATAAGTTCCTTGCTTTGTTGTGTTATCTTTACTGGCTTTGAAATGTATGCTGATTTATTTGCATAAACCTGCTCAACGTCTAGATAGACAAAAGACCATATTTATTATACAATTTTATAATTTCCAACATATTTGTTATCTCTAACAGATCTGCCTAAATCTGAAAGGGGGATGATACAGTGATATGTAAGTAAAGCCTTACTACCTGCCTTTAAGTGAAATGTATAATAAAACTGTTGTGTATGGCTTTGTGATAAATGTTTCAAAAAAAATTTGGTGTGTTTGAGTTTATCATGGGGGCCATAAATTGTTTTGAGACTATTTAAACCTTCAAGAATTGTTTTTCTAGAGAGTCTGTGCTTGGTGCTATTTGAGAGCTTCACCAACTTTGGCTCTAGGACACTCCTGGCAGAACAGGAGTTCTTAATTTTGACATAATCAAAGGGTATTAGGATATTTGTGGGTTGTCTGCCCTCACGGGCAGCTAGAGCAAGATGACTTTGGAAGTTGGAACCTTTCCCAGCACAAGACTCTTAAGTTAGGATCTTGTGTTAATAAACCAAGGTGAAAGAAAGGAATTACGGATTTAAGGTTAGTGAGGTTAGTTCTCTTATCTGTAGGTGAGGTGAGCTCAGGGCATGCTAGTGCTCATCTATCTGCAGTCTGTCCTTGGATGTCTGAGAAGTGTCTCCAATGAAATAATTTTTCCTGGAGATGACAGTGGCCAGATCCCTGCTAATGGAGATAACTACAGAAAAGCAGACTCCAAGTCTATGCTGGAATAAGATGAACAAAGACCTGACTGTGGGAAAAGGATCTTTGTTTGCATGACTGTTTTCACACATAGCTAAAGGGAAGTTATTCATGTGCCCCAGACGTATAGGGGAAATTGTGCCCAATAAATGATCAATCACGCAGTTAGACGCTCTTAGGAAAAGAATCAAATGGGAAGGCTACAATAGCACATAAGAAACTCACTTCAGAAAACAGCTAATGCATTCAAAAACCAGTATCACAAAAACATCTTGTTTGGCTTCAACATCCTCCAGAGCCCCTGGCTCTAATGGGTCAGCCTTGTCAGTGCCAGCTGAGTTCCTGTGTCACAGTTCTGCAGCTTGAAGCACTCCTAAGAGTGATAACTTCTAATAAATGTGTAATTACAGAGTCAGCCTTTTCAGAACTTAAAGCAGTTGCCTATTGAACTCTTGATTACGTGTCTATAGTATGGTGTACATATTTTAATTTTCCAAACTCTGAAAAGTTAAAAAAAATTTATTTGCCAAATCTTATTTCTTTGGGTAGCTTTTGGGTTACTTCCTGCAGATAATGGAGTTTTGTTATACAAAGGACACGTAGGACATTTCCTTATAATGTCCTTTGCTTGTTGCCAAATGATAGAAAAATCTTCAAACATTTGCTATTACCATGATATTGTTTAGAAAATTCTGAGTCTTCTAGTACATTTCCTATTAATATTTGATCAATTTCATTATTACTTGGTGCTAGAGAGCCTGGTAGACCAATATTAGATCTGATATGTGTTATATACAATGAATGATTTCTATTTCTGCTTATCTGTTGTGGTTGAATAAATATCAAAGTTAATTCTGAAACATCTGGAATAAGTTCAGTGGTTTCAATATGCAAAACTACTATTTCTGCATATTGAGAGTAACTATATTAAGAAGGACAGAAAATCTAATAACACCATAAGAATGGCATACAGCTCTGTTTTTTTCACTGAATCATATGTTCTTTGAGCCACTTTACTTATTTTTTCCTGACTTATAACCTGCCTTTCCTGATTTATTTGCATCAGTATATACTGCAGGGTCTCCAGAAATTGCTGTCCCTTTTACTTTATGTGCCGAATTCAATTAGTTCATTTTATAAACTGAAGTCTCTTGCTTTGAAAATTTTTTTTTGTTAACCTTGCCCAAAAAAATTACTGCATGCTCTTTACCAATGTTCATTTTCTGCCTGTAATGAGGCAATTTTAGCATTAGTAAAAGGTACCTCAATTTCTTCTGGGTTTATTCCTGCTAATTGATGAAGTTTCATTTTTCATTTCAGAATCAATTCAGAAACCTTTTCTATATTTGTCTTTAATTTTTTACTCTGTATGTATGCTAAAATATTCATTCTAAGATATTATTGTTTTCAATTCAGTCTCAGTCACTCTATTTTTACCAATAAAGACTTAGAAACCAGATGCTGGGTGAAAGAAAACCTGCTAGTCAAGAGAGGCAGAGCATGCAACCAGTTAATCTGTTGATGTCCCAGGAAGAGAGCTTTGACCTATGCCATCTCAAACAAAAACTCTCCCAACCAAATGTCCCTCCCTTCTGTTTCCTTTGCATCACTCTCTATCCTGCTGACTTTCTCACACTCTCTGTAGCTTTTTTCCTGTCAACTGATTGCTTGCTCTGCCTCTTGACCTATGGTTGGTTTTATTTAATCCTGTTTACAATATTCAATCAGAAAGCTCTTGGACTAAAGGTGTGTGGCAGGGCTGAGCCAGGCCACAGCTAGAAGCAGGTTTTTCTAGTAAATAATACAATCTCAAGGTTCACAGTGTGATCAAATATCCTGTAACACTGGACTGAGAAGTTCCTATCAGTTTAGCAAAACAGACTTCTGTGAATATACGAGAAATTTATCCAAAGAGAATTAGCTAAAGGAAAAGCACCATCCTGAATGTGAGTGGCAGTATAGGCTTGGAGTCTTAACGGAATGAAAAGACTGAAAGAGCCCATGGGCAGAGCTATTCTCTATGAGCTTGCTGGCTGCTAGGATCTGAACTATTATGGGTCATTCAGAGATTCACCAACCTGACAAAAAAAAGATTTTGATAAGAAAGGGCTTTTATTTAAAAATACTGGCTAGGACTCTTAAGTGTTATAGCTCTGAGGGGAAAGAATCCCCAATAGAGGTATTGATGCTATGAGGAGAATGCTTCCCCTGTGGAAATATTGCAGCTCTGAAGGGGAGGGCATCCTGGCAGTTGGGAGCCAAGGAATTCAATGTCACATCACACAACAAACCTCATAAGAGATTTATTGGGAAAGACATGAGAGGATGGCTGCCAGTAGGGACTGGGCAGGATACAGGCTTTATAGAGGGGCAGAGTTTTACAGATTAGAGATTTCCAAGTGGGGATTGGTGGGATTTCAAGCCAACCCAGTGATTAGTGGGATTTTGAGCTCAAGGATTGATAAGATTTTGAGTTCAAGGCTTGATGGGTTTCATTGAGTTTTCAAACTCAGAAAGGAACTCAAACCTTTTATCATAAAATGATCAAACGAGAAACTTGTAATTCTTAGGTAAGGCTTTGGCTATTTTTTTTTTTTTTTGGTTTTTTGAGACAGGGTTTCTCTGTGTAGCTTTGTGCCTTTCCCGGAACTCACTTTGTAGACCAGGCTGACCTCGAACTCAGAGAGATCCTCCTGCCTCTGCCTCCCGAGTGCTGGGATTAAAGGCATGTGCCACCACTGCCCTGCAAAGCCTTGGCTATTGTTAGTCCAAGGATTTTAAAGCCAAATCACAAAGTTGCAATTTTGGGTGGTTGAATTAATTCATATCTGGACTGGGTCAGGCAAAGCTTAATTTTTTGTAACAGATGTCTGAGAGGTGATTCAATTATCCTGAATAAGGAAGCATTTCATACAAAAGCTGAGCTAGCAGTTAGCCTGTTAGTCTTGTGACCCACTATCTTGTAAGAATAGCTGAGTCAGTAAAAGAATTCACAACAATCAGAAGTTTTTAAGAATAGCCCTACTGCATCAAGAAATAGTCCATCTTGGGCAAGTTAATTGACAGGGTTCATTCAAGTTGGAGCAACTTCCTCATGACCTACAAGCTAAAAACAATTTTTGTGTTTACAAGTCTTTCGAGCACAGCAAATAACCCTCTGAACATAATGGGTAAACATCACAGAACAGTTTGTTTTTTATACCATATCCCTCCACCACAAAGAACTAAAGTCTGTGCCAATATAAATGATAACAAATTCTCATCTTACATTGTCTTCTTGGATGTGTCAGTCACAGCTACAGAAAGTCAATACACAGTTGGTACTGAGAAGAAGAATGTTGCTGTGATTACCTAAGAGAGTGTTTCAGGAGCATTTCTGATGGAGTCATAGGGGAATTTGGAAACTATCAATGCAGAGTAATGAAACCCTACAATGCTGTAAGAAGAGGTTAATAGGAGAATCAGCAGAAACTCAAGATTAGAATTTCAGTAGAAATGTAGAAAGTTGAGATGGCTGTTAATGTCTCAGTGAAGCAAAGAACTTACTTTCAATTTGTTCATAGTTTGAAATTTTGTGAGAGACTAATTTCTTTTATATATATATATATATATATTGAATTTATTTTATTTTATTTTACAATATAATTCAACTTTACATATCAGCCATAGATTCCCCTGTTCTCCCTCCTCCCGCCCCACCCCCCTCACCCCGGCCCACCCCCCATTTCCATCTCCTCCAGGGCAAAGACTCCCCTGAGGATTGAGATCGACCCGGTGGACTCAGCCCAGGCAGGTCTAGTCCCCTCCTCCCAGGCTGAGCCAAGGGTCTCTACTAAGCCCCAGGTTTCAAACAGCCAACTCATGCACTGAGCACAGGACCCGGTCCAACTGCCTGTATGCCTCCCAAACAGATCAAGCCAATCAACTGTTTCACCCATTCAGAGGGCCTGATCCAGTTGGGGGCCCCTCAGCCATCGGTTCACAGTTCATGTGTTTCCATTCGTTTGGTCACTCGTCACTGTATTCCATCCCTCCCTGGTCCCAACAACTCTTGCTCACACAAACCCTCCTCCTTCTCGCCAATTGGACTCCCGGAGCTCCACCCAGGGCCTGACTGTGGATATCTGCATCCAGTTCCCATCAGACTAATTTCAAAGACAACAGATTAATTGATATGGTGGAATTTCAAGGTGATCCAGCATTCAGTCCATGCACGGGTATTGATTCTTTATTTTAACTCTGTTTATAGTGAGAATTGTGAGCAAAAGTCAGAATGAAAACATTTGAAAAACTCACAAATCTGAGTAACATTATTATAAGAAAGCATAGTTTCTGGAGATATTGCTTCCCTTAAAAACAAACCAAATGCTTTACATGTGGGTGCAAGAGAAATAGCATAAGAGCACTTCAGGGAATGGCTGGGCCTCAACCACCACAGTACAGAGCAAGGAGACATAGAACCATATGGAATATTTTCCCTTAAGTGAGTAATGCCAGTGTATTATGCCTCAAATGATTCCCTAAGAAGGTATTTCTCAGATTCAGCGTCCCAAGCAAACAACTGTTTCACAGATGTGATCTCATGGTTCCAGGGGCCTTTACTTGAAAGCTGAACTAGCATCATATATGTGCTGCTGATTTTGTAGACATGCAGAATGCAAGGTTACAGGATCACAGAGACTTATACCCAGACTTCACAGGAAGCCCTAGGAAGCCAGACAGTGTAGTTAGTGTCAGAACCCCTTTCAACAGTACTGAGAGGATGATAATCCAAAGAAAACTAGGAAATGATTAATGCTAGAAACTTGGGATTTCTGCCAAAGAAAGCTGCAGACCATATGAGAAAAATCAGTTGTAGAAGAGGACATCTCTGTATGTGTGTATGAGGTTGGAGGCATGAAGGCAAAATCACCTACATTCTAAAGAAAGGGCTACTCAGGCATCCAAGATTCTCCAGCAGGCCTTTGCTCACACAAGTTGAACAACCATCCTTACACAAAATTGTCTTCACTAGAGGTAAGAAAAGCAAGTGAGAGTCCATGTTCCCTGGTTTTATTAAATTAATAAAAATACACTGTGGTGACATTTTATTTGTGCAACCCAATAAAGTTTATCTGATGATCAAAGGAAAAAGCCAACCACTACATTAGACATAGAAGTCAGGCAATGGTAGCACAAGCCTTTAATCCTATCACTTGGGAGGCAGAGATCTGTCTGGATCTCTGTGAATTCAAGGCCACGTTGGGGAACAGAGCCAGGCATGGTGACACAAGCCTTTAATCTTTGCACTAGCCATAGAGGTACAGACAGACAGGAGTGACAGAGCTAGGCAGGAAGAGGAAATGATGTAGTTGGGCAGAGAGAGAAAATGAGATAGCAGAACAGAAAGGAATATAGGCATAGGTATATAGGAAGTAGGTCTCTTTGGAAGTTCCAGAGTTGGTGAGGTGAGGTGAGATGAGGTTAGCTATGTATTTTTCTGTTCCTCTGATCTCTCAGGCTTTAACCTCAATTTCTGGCTTAGTGTTTTTTATTAATAAGACCTTTAGCAATTCATCCACAACACACTGAACACATTTACGACATACAGGTGTCAGAGATGCAGGCAATCACTGAAAAGAATGACTAAAAAGCTAAAAATCAACAAAATGCTCATGTTACTTCTTTCCCAACAACACACAGCTCATCTGAGAAAGAAACGCTTGCTACATATTGGAGCTAAAAGTAATTACATGACAATTTTGGCTTGAAACCTACTACCAGGTCTGATTTTATAAAAAGACGACTTCTACACAGATCCATGGCATCCCTGGCTCTAACCTGCACTGCAACCTACTACTGAAACTGCTACTGAAACTTTACCAGCCTAGTGGACAAGGGTCTGCCATTACTGTTCCTCCCTCCCTTTCACAGTATAGGGTAGTGGGAAGAGAGGGTACTCTACCTAACTCTACAAACATAGCATGAAAATTAGCACTGGAGGTTTATTTGGAGCTCAGTGTCTGGCTCACTAACATGAGACCACTATACCCAGGCAAGATCTTTTAAAAGGAACATTAGGCTAGCATGCTCTTTCCAATGGATTAGACTCAATTTTTGCCTGCATTATTTCCAGGTTTGGGGAGTATTAATCCTTATACTATACAGGTTCCTAAAACTCTGGGACTCAGATTCAACCAAGGTTAGCATCAGCCTCATAGACTAAGAGACTGCCTTCATTAACACTATTTCAGTCTTGTTCAGCATAGCTTTTTAACAAGATTCCGCTGAAGGCAGGATATAGCACTAGGCAAAATATTTTGAATTGGCACTCATAGTCAGGATGGTCAAACCTGAGACAGGGCAGATGCTAAAACCACTTACTGTGATCTAAAATCTGTATTTGAGCTCTTAGGGCCATCTGAGTGTCAGACAGAGTCACACAGCCCCACTCTATGAACATTAATTCCAGCCATTTGAACCAGGGATGGTTGCAGTCCCTCACTAATGTGAGGGTTATTTATTCAGGAAGTAACACAAAATTGTGGCCCTGTAGCTATAGTGATAGTATAGCAACCTAGAGGTAGCTGTTTCCAGAGCAGAGGAGAATTTTGCAATGCTGAATTACAGGTTTCCAGTGACTGTGGATGAAGCCTTTGGACCCACCACAGTTCCAGGGTGTGGCAAGGACAGACTATCTAGTATACTGAAACACCTCCCTGTCCTTGCCCAAGGAAGAATTAGTGCAAACCTAGATTTGAAAGGCTTGCTACTGCTGCAGTAGTGACAATGCAGTAGTAATCCCTGTAATCTGGATTTAAACCACCATCTAGTGTTGATATACTAGAAGTGACTGGAGACACAGAAAGGAGCCCCTGGCTTGGATTCCATAAAATATGGTCTTAAAGAAAACCAGATCATGAAGATGATACCAGGAGAAATCCTCACACACAAAACTTAATTATCAAGCACAACAATAAAACTCTGTATAGTTAACAGTTTTAAGATTCTTTCATTAGCTTTGCATTTTTCTAGGTTGAGTCTAATTTTGGATTCATACTGAGGCTCTGTGTATATTCAAGTTTTCTACATAACTCTCTTCTGGACTGGAGTTATAGGTGGTTGTGAGCCATCCAATGTGGTTGCTGGGAACTGAACTCTAGTAAGAGCAACAGTCTATCAATTCATAGTCTTTTGGAAGTTATAATTTTCTAAACTGGCTGTTTCTGGAAATCAAAATTCCCCAATAAATATTGGTATACAAGTAGAAGTTGATTTAAGTATCTGTTAATAAGAGAAAAATATAATACAAAGTAAATATATATATAGTTAAAATATAAAATACCCTTTTGTTATTTAAGTTACATCTATGTATGCTTGTAATATCTTGACACTTTGACCTAGTTTCACACCAAGCAGAGATTTTCTTTATTCAAGTCCTTTCAGCCTTTCAGTTAGTCTGATTACTTTCAAAAGTCAGTTTCTAAATCAAGATATCTCTTTTTTTTTTCCCAAAGTAACTTTGGAAAATTTGAGAATGTAGTGAGTAGCCATTCCAGCTTTGGTCTGGAAGTTCCAACCCCTATTGAGGCTTCTATAACTATCACACCTACAAGGCGGGGCCAAGAGAGGGCCCTGAAGACCCAAGATCCAGATGCACCGCACTCTCTTGTTTCCTGGACCCTGGACGCTAGAGGTAGACTGAGAAGAGTTCTCCAGAGAACACCGCCGGACTGTGCTGCGTCTTTCCCAGAACCTGTAACCTACCTATCCCTTCATTTGTAAGTTACGCCACTAAATAAATCTCCCTTTTAACTACATGGAGTGGCCTTAATAATTTCACCAATATGAGAGGGCTCTTGGAATATCCCAAAAGATCTTATTCTCTCTCCATGTCAAAAAGGAGATATTAGTCTAAGATTATTGGATGTGCTGAAATTCACAGGAAACAAGAAATGATGTCACACTTTTATTGAGTTGTATAGATAAGACGTAATTAATAAGTATTCAAGGAATTGTATGAAATGCCTAAAAGTCTAATATATCTGTGTATAATGCTGTTATTCATAATTTTAACTGTTAATAAACACCCAAAGACTATTGGTAAAATAGATAAATACTAAATCATATCAGAAAGACTCAAATTACACATTAAAATCCATCATGTGCCATCTTTTGTGAAATCTACACATATTTAGATAAAATGTTAGAGGCAGCAAGGTAAAGTGACAGACACTTAAATCTCAGAAACTGGGAGGTAGTGTCAAACTGTGAGTTTGGCATCAGCCTAGTCTACCTAGTGAATTCTAACCCACAAGGTTTACATAGTGAGACTATGTATGTATGTATGTATATGTGTGTATGTATATATATGTGTGTGTGTGTGTATATATACATATATCTGTGTGAGAGTGTGTGTGTGTAGAGAGAGAGGGGAAGGGGGAGAGAAAGAGACAGCAAAAGAGCACTAACCAAGCTAAATCAAACAAAGAAAGAACCAAGAAGAAATGTTGGAAGCCTATGAACAATCAGAAATGAGAATCAGGGAGAAGATTCTTAAGAGAATCATCTTGTAACCACATTCATGTCTGAAACCTGGTTCAATTATAGAAATTGTTAGGATCATTGTTTTGCATGCTATTTATTCCTTAATTCTTTAAAATTGTAAGAGTATTAATAATAAATATTATGAAAAAGCTTACATAAATTTTATTTGTCCTGTAGGATGCAGAGGTACCTAAGGGAAACCCTTGTCTTTCACATGGCCTGTGGGTAAAGGGGGTAGAGAAGCTTGCCAAAAGCACCCATGAAAAAGAGCCATGGATGCTCTGATTCTGTATCCACAACTCTCATACATATTACCCTCCATCCTTCAGGAAAAGAGACAACACAACAAGAAATTGCATGCTGGCTTTTTATTGTAAAGCTGAAGATATAGTTATGCTTCCAGTGGTATACTTTCTTGTACTTATTTGTGTATGAATGACATGCGGTCTTAGTGAGTAGCATAGGCTGGTCTTGAATTCAATCTCTTGAGTGTTGTGGTGACAAAGGAACAGCACCACGCACAGCTTCAGTGACATAACTTTTGAATGATATTTTCTCATTTCCTGTATACCAAAAAAAAAGCCAAACATAGAAAGACCATAGATATGGATTGTTATAACAGAAGGTTTCTGACTCGACTCTCGCTGCATTCACTAACAAGAATAGCTGGGAGCTGGACTCCATGGCTTTTCCTTTCCTTCCCTCCTCTTCTTTCTTAATAGTGTTTTGTTAGGCATCTAGCACATTATGTTCTTTAAGCTGTAGCTTATACCGTGAGAAAATGAAGGTTAATCTTAGTCAATTTGTCTTTTAGCTGTTATTGAAAATGAAAAGTGACATATTTACAAAGTGATCATTGTTAAATGCAACAGTGGCATTGAAAGGCACACAACCATCTATGAACAGGGTTTGTCAAATTATGGCATGGTTGCATAATGGATGCTGTACAATTAGGAAAATAGTGAAGATGAAAAAGAAAGCAAGAGATTGAGAAGAATAAAAACAAAGAATTGGAGAAAAAAGAAGAAAGTTGGGAAGGGAGAAAAATGAAGGAAGGGAAAATACCGATAAGAGTTTTAAAGCTCAAAGAAACTTCGTGATTAGCCAATGGTCCTTTGGTGCAGAGAATGAAATTTGAATTGAAGTATTTCTACTTGCTTTTGATATATGCTATTTCTGATTTTTTCCAACTCTAGTCAGTTTGCCAACTATTAAACCATATAAGGATATTTTATGTAGTCTGATGGGTCATTAGGCATATTTTAAGGGACCCCGGGGTGGGTGGAATCCTATAGATTAGCAGTAAACAAAGAAGTGACCATGCATAATTGATAAGCTTAATTGAAGACCCTTAAGTATTAATATGACTTAAATACTCACAGAAGGCCCTGGCTTCTAGGAAAATAACGTTTTCATTTTTTCAAAACATCTCTATTGAGTTACTAACATGTGCTGGTACCCTGTTGGACAGTGTTCTTACTTGAGTCCACTGTTGGACATTGTTTCTACTTCAGTCCACTGTTGGATATATAGCTACTGAAGAGAAAAATTTTGAAAAATATTAAAAATAGAGAGGACCAGCCAAGAGGATGGAATAATTTAGATATGAGAAAAACTGAGCAGGTAATCTAATATTTAGGGTAAAAAGCCTACACTGAGGAGGGGAAATGGACCTCAGAATCATGTCCCTCCTCTTTGGCTTTTCCTGTGGAGTCAACAGGTTTTCAAACATAAGGTGTAAAAGGCAGGAGGGAGAGCAAGTGGCGAGTCTATGGGCCAGGTCTTAAACAACTTGGAGGCAGTCTCAGCAGCTCCAGGGGAGGAGCTACAGATGGCAGGCTTTCTCAGGGGTGAGGTCTGGAATGGGAGAAGTGAAAGCAGAGCTGAGCTTCCCAACAAATATGTATTCATTTCACCTAGAAGATGATTTTTACATATGAAGAGAATTGGTGAAAAGGCAACTTTAAAGGTTTGGAAACCACAAGTGCCTAGGAAGTTTCCATCTGAGAGACTGAGGCATAACAGAGGGGTTGAATTACTTGTATTTCCAATGCAAGATCCTTAATTTGTAATTAGACATTTCAGATTCAAGTACAATACACTAATAAATTGTCTTACTAAAATATGTTTACAAATTGATGTTTCCAACCTGTAAAAAGGAATTAAAAAATGCTTAGACTTTGATGTGGTGGTATATGCCTTTAATACTAGCACTTGGAAGGCAGAGGCTGGCAGATCTCTGAGACTGAGGCCAGTATGGTCTACAGCACAAGTTCAAGAACAGCCAAGCTTAGTCAATGAAGCAAGGGGACCATGTTTGAGCCCTAGCAAGCAGTAGACCTTGGCAGCTTTGGCAATGTGTATTGTTTTAAAAATGATAAGCAGCACTGGTTACCATGCAGAATGGTCATGAGGCACAAGCCATGACAAAACCCAGTATTAGAACTTTATTAGGAGGAGCAGGGGGAGAAAAGAACCAAGTCTGGGAAGAAGCACATGCAGAGAGCAGAGAGAGGTTGTAGCACAAATCTTAAAAGGTTCTTATTAATAAAAACAAACCTGGTATTGGGGTGAACTCTGAAAGATCAGAGAAGTAGAACAAGCCACAGCTACCTCACCTTGCCAATTCCTCAGCTGATCCTGCTTCCTTAGACTGGAAGCCTCTGAGTCCTCATCCAGAATGAATCTCAGCTGAACTGCTGCTCAAAAGCCTAAAAGTTTAACCAGCTCCAGTTCCTGGTCCTCACACCTTATATACCTTTCTGCTTTCTGCCATCACTCCCTGGGATTAAAGGCTCACCTCCTGGGATTAAAGGCATGAGTCACCATGCCTGGCTGTTTCCAGTGTGGCTTTAAACTCACAGGGATCCAGATGGATCTCTGCCTTAGGAATACTAGGATTAAAGATGTGTGTGCCACCATTTTCTGGCCTCTGTATCTAGTGGCTCTTCTGTTCTCTGACCCCAGATAAGTTTATTAGGATGCACAATATATTGGGGAACACAATATCACCACAAGAGATAGAGATAGTGGGGGAGGAGAGAACAGAGAAGAGAGAGGAGGAGTCTGTGTCCAGCTTTTTAAGGATTTCTGTGCATATGCACAGGTGGGCTTTTGGAGATAGACCACACATTTGCTGATTGCATGACCACACGCATGCATTTGTACAATTGTGCAGCACAGGGATGATGTAAGATGTAAGACCCCTTACTTAGTTGCTGAACTGCGCATGTGCGATCATGCAGCTGGAGTGGTGGCAGAATTCTAACAATGTGGATCTGGAGTTAAGGATAGAAGGAAGGGGCTATGGAGTTTGCCTCTGAGCGTAAGGAAAGTCATGGAGGCCAGGCATCTGTCATGGGTTTCCCTGAAAGGAGCCCCAGAGAGTCCATTTTCTGAAGCTGTGTAGTTGAAACCTGGACTACTTTGGAGATTCCAGGATTTTAGAGATGCCAGAGCCAGCTGTGATATATTTGTCAAGCAAAGCTGCTAAGTAGGAGTGAAAACAGCCCAGGAGTCATAGGCACATTCTGTCACTAAAGCTGAAAGGACTTGGAGATCTGAAGAACTTTTTGACATCAGACATGGAGATGCAGAGTGTGGAGTTTGCCCAGCTGGTTTTTGGCCTTGATTTGTTTCAATATTTCCTTGCTATGCTTTCTTCTCTATGTTTTGGAACAGTAAAATAGGCTGGATGTGTGTGACTGGTTCTTTTTTTTAATTTTCATTTTTTGGGGGATTACAGTTAAGAGATTGTATAATGTCCATGTTTATTACAGCTGGGTAATACTCCATTGTGTATATGTACCATATTTTCTTTATCCATTTCTCCGATGAGGGGCATCTAGGTTTTTTCCAGGTTCTAGAAAATTGCTCTTATGAATAATGGTGCTATGAACATAGTTGAACAAGTGTCTTTGTTGTATGACTGTATATCCCTTGGGTATATTCCTATGACTAATGTCACTGGGTCTTGAGGTGGATTGATTCACAATTTTCTGAGAAGTCATTACACTGATTTCCAAAGCGGCTGAACACGTTTGCACAATTACCAACAGTGGAGGAATGTTTTGCTTATTCCACATCCTCTCCCACATAACATGTCCTACTTTTTTTTAATTTTAGACATTCTGACTGGTGTAAGATGGTATCACATCATTGTTTTGATTTACATTTCTCTGATGACTACAAGGATGGAACTAGAAAAATATCATCCTGAGTGAGTTAACCCAGATTCAGAAAGGCAGACATGGTATGTACTCATTCAGAAGTGGATACTAAATGTAAAGCCATGGATAAACTGACTACAACCCAAAGATCCAGAGAAGCTAGGTTACAAGGAGGACCCTAAGAGAGAAGCATGGATAGCCCTAGAAAGGGGAAATAGATGAGAACTCCTGAGTAAACTGGGGGTAGGAGGAGAAGAGGGGAGGGTTTGGAGGATGAGAACATGAGGGAATGGGATGGTCAAGTTCGGGGAGGGACAGAGTGAGAGAGCAATGAAAGAGATATCTTGATAGAGGGAGACATTATGGGTTTAGGGAGAATCCAGGTGCTAGACAATCTCCTGGAACCCACAAGTATGACCCCAGATAAGACTACTAGCAATAGTGGAGAGGGTTCCTGAACTGGTCTTCTATAATCAGATTTGTGAATACCCTATCAGTCATTAACTGATGGAAGCAGATACAGAGACCCACAGCCAAGCACCAGCCTGAGCTCTGGGAGTCCAGTCAAAATGAGGGAGGAGGGATTATATGAACAAGGGGGGTCAAGATCATGATTGGCAAATCTACAGAGAAAACTGAATCAAACTTGTGGGAACTCAAGAACTCTAGACTGACAACTGTGGAGTCTGCATGTGACCAAAATAGGCCCTCTGCATGTGGGAGACAGTTCTGTTGGTTGGTCTGTTTGAGAGGTCCCTGGTAGTGGGATAAGGATCTATCCTGGGTGCATGAACTGGCTTTTTTGGAGCCCATTTCCTATGGCAGTATGCCTTTCTCAACCTTGATGCAAGGGGGAGGGGCTTGGTTCTGCCTCATCTGAAGGTATCACGCTTTGTGATTCCCCATGGGAGATTTTACCCTTTTGGATCAATGGATGGGGAATAAGCCAGGGAGAGATGGGGTTGGTGTAAGGAGGAGGAATGGGAGGGGAAAGTATGGTAGGTATGTAAAATGAAAAAAATTAAATAAATTTAATAAAAAAGAAAAGAAAGAGATTGTTTGAATCTCAGAAGAGACTTTCAACTTTGGACTTTTAAATGTTTTTGAGACTGTGATAGAATATGGGGACTTTGAAGTTGGACTAAATGGCTACAAGCTTTTGGGGGTCAGGCATTAAATCTTTTGGTTTGAAAGAAATTGTCCCCTACAGGGAGTGGCACCATTAGGAGGTATGACCATCTTGGAGTAGGTGTGGTCTTGTTGAAGGAAGTGTGTCACTGTAGACCTGGGCTTTTAGGTATCATATATGCTCAACATACTGCCCAGTGTGACAGATCACCTCCTGTTGTCTGCATATCAACATGTAGCAGCTCTGTCTCCAGCACCATATCTGCCTGAATGCAGCCAAGTTCCCCATCTGGGCCTTGATGTCATCAGAGACCTTTCAGGGGGTCTTGGCTGGTCAAACCTGATGTATCTTAATTTGGAACAAATCCATAGACTCTGGCTTTCTGTGGAAACAAAATCAGAGCCTTCTTTCCAAAGCAACATATCCTTACATCCAAATTTTGAAGTCAAGGTATCTTTAAAATATACATATTGGTTCAACTCAGCTTCCTTTACAATCAAATATCTCTCTGCAGTTAAGAATCCCAAAGTCAACACAATGCAGATTCTCTGTGTGATATCCATCTTTACGTGGCTTATATTTTATACTACCTTTACTGCTCTTTAAAGATTTCATTTTTCAAAACTATCTATTTCTTTATATAACTGTATATATTCCTTTTTATCTCTCTTTGAAGCCTACGTACATTTTACACACATTTTAAAGCATTTAAAGTCTTGTTCCATCTGAATCTGTCTTATTGTGAACCTGTTACTTTAAACTGCAGCATTCTAAGACTGAAACAGTGCTGTGGCTACTGGCTCTGCCCACCTCAGCTTCCCAACATGGCGGTGATATGTTTATCGTTAGCTCTGGGAGCCTTTCGTGGGTCTATGCTTCTATCAAAGCAGCATGTAGCCCAGAAACCTCTTTTTTTTTTGTTTTGTACTAGCAAAGGCTAAATCCACCATGCAGCTTAATGTGCCACTTGCAGAGGCCTCATTCCTGCCACACTGCAGGTTGAGTGCACACGCCAGGAACCCACAAGTAGCTCAAACCGGCAAGCTGCCGCTCATTTGAAAGAGATAATTAGGAAACTGTTTTTAGCGCCATTTTAGAATTTTTTCTCAGGTTTTAGGTGGAAATTCCTGTCCCACGTTCTGGCCCATGGCCAATCAGTGTTTTATTAGCAACACATTTGCCATACAGAACATCCCACAGCAGCTTTGTTTGAGAGTTTATGCACATTTATTTATTTCTGACCACATTAAATATAATATCTCTGAGATTTCCATTCTTCATAAGGTTAGTAGATAGCCTATTTTTTGCACTCCAAGAAACTATCAAATGATGAAATTAAGTTCCTTCATATGATAACCTCATAAGTATAATTTCTTAAGTTATATATGTGTGATTTTACTCCCATCAGTGAAACATCTCAAAAACTACTAAGAGAAAACTCTTAATGATATGAGTAAATAGACATACACATCATGGAATCTAACTCTCAGAACTACAAGCCAAATTAAATGCTTTTTTTTATAAGTTGCCTTGTCCATGGTGTTTTATCACAGCAATAGTAAAGTAACTAAAACAAAGGATTCCAACTTCCAGAAGTCAGTATTTATTTAAAAGCAGAAAGTCTGACCCGAGAGTGTTACAGAAGGGGTTTACTACTAAAACCACATTACTTAGAAATGAATTTGCAGATTCAGTCATACAGAATTAGCAACATCTTTGGTCCAAGGAGGCCAGGATCCAACTTGAGCTGCAGCAGAACTTACTAGTGTTGTCTAAGGTGTACTGGTTTTGTAGGCATAAAAGATGCAAGACTGAAGGGTTACTGATCCTCAATTTTAGAGAGATGCTGAGGTCAGGCAAGGCAATCAGGTTGGGAGTCTCTGCAGGGAGGCCCTGGGAGGCCATTGCATGGAACTGTGAAGGTGAAGTTACAATCAGAATCCCAGTATGCTAAACATGCCAGAAATGTGCAATTTCTGACTCAGAAAGCTTTAGGAATGGTGTGGAGCCAGGCCAAGAGAGAAACTCCTCTTCCTGCAGGCAACAGAGCTCAAGAAGTGGAGTTATGCCAGTCTTTGAAGTCCAGGTGATGATATCATAAGCCCAGAGACCACATGATTCCAACTCAAATTCCAGGTAGCCAGGATGGAGCTGTAATAATTTAATGAATTTATGTATTTTGGTCTTTTTTGGTGCAATCTTTACCTTCCATGCTCTCACTCCTTCCTTTTGGAATGAGAATGTTCATTCTGTTCACACTCTATGTTAAACTTATGTAGTGTGTGATTATTCAGGAACTCATGGTGAAAAATATACTTAGTCTCAGAAGAGACTTCATTCTTATACTTTTTCTTATTATTTTATTTTTAAGAATTTCACTCATGAATATACTCTACATAATTTCCACAATACCACAACAAAAAGAAATATAGGCAGGCAATGGCTGGTGATGGAGGGCAAGAGAAAATTTTTTCTCCTGAGATGAGTCATTTCCCAATACAAAATGGTCAACCATATACTCACATACAAATGAGCAATGCTAAACGGACTCAGTAGTGTGTGTGTGTGTGTGTGTGTGTGTGTGTGTGTGTTTGTGTATGTGTGTGTGTGCTGTGGATATCACTCTGTATAAATAAAATGCTGATTGGCCAGTAGCCAGGCAGGAAGTATAGGTGGGACAAGCAGAGAAGAGGATTCTGGGAGGTGAAAGGCTGAGGCAGAGAGTAGCTGCCAGCCACCACCAAAACAAGCGACATGTAAGGAACAGGTAAGCCATGAGCAACATGGCAACTTATAGAGTAATAGAAATGGGTTAATTTAAGATATAAGAACAGCTAGCTAGAAGCCTGCCACAACCATACAGTTTATAAGTAATATAAGTCTCTGTGTGTTTACTTGGTTGGGTCTGAGCAGCTGCGGGACTGGCGGGTGAGAGAGATTTGTCCTGACTGTGGGCCAGGCAGGAAAACTCTAGCTACATGTATGTGTGTGTGTGTGTGTGTGTGTATGCAAAACATAAGTAACATGAAGAGATTATGATTCTAAGAAGCTTCTTTTTGCCACTTACACTTTTAAACAACATAATTGTTAAAGACTCCGTAGGCTTTTGAAGCAGAGCTGAATGCAAAGTACATTGTGAGGTATCTATATATCTATTGCAACAAAAGGTAGAAGATTTGGGGTTAAAAAATGTGAGAGGGTTTAAACTTGAAGGGATCTATACTCACCTTAGAAAGAAATCTCTGATCCCTGGGACACAACCAGTCCCTGGGAACCCCCACCCAACTCTGTCGCAGTTGCCGACCAGCAGGCAAAACTCCTGTGGAAAGGTCCCCCTCACCAAAACCCCCAACATGACCCTGCCATCTATATGCCCTGCCCCAATACCCATCCACCTGAGACCCCAGCAACTTCCTGAGGCATGGAAAACAAACCTCCAGTTGTCATTGGACCAAGAGGTGAGTGACTCTGCTCATACCCAATGAGTCATGCCCCTAGGACCCATCCCTGGGACACAACCAGTCCCAGGGAACCACCACCCAACTCTGTCCCAGTTGCTGGCCAGCAGGCAAAACTCCTGCAGGAAGGCCCCACCCCCACCCCCCACCGGACCCTGCAATCTACACTCTCTGCCCCAATACCCATCCACCTGAGACCCCAGCAACTTCCTGAGGCATGGAAACCAAACTGCAAGCTCTCATTGGACTAAAAGTAACTTCCTGAGGCACAGAAACCAAACTGCCAGCTCTTATTGGACAAAGAGCTCTCATTGGACCAAGAGTAACCTTCTGAGACAGGGAATCGGCCAGCCCTCATTAGACCAAGAGTGGCTTTCTGACACATAGAATCTGCCACTTCTCATTGGACCAAGAGAGGCTTCCTGAGACACAGAACCTGTCAGCTCTGACTGGACCAAGAGCCCTGATAAAACCAAGAGTGGCTCTGTGAGTCACAGAATCAACTAGCTTGGGTGGACCCAAGAGCAGCTCCCTGAGACACAGAATCTGTCTGCTCCAACTAGACCAAGAGCTAAGACTGAACCCAGAGGGGCCCCCTGAGACACAGACACAACAAGCACAGAGTGGACTGTGGCTTAAGTTTTCCTGCCTGGCCCACAGTCAGGATAAATCTCTTTCACCTGCCAGTCCCACAGCCACTCAGACCCAACCAAGTAAACACAGAGACTTATATTGTTTACAAACTGTATGGCTGTGGCAGGCTTCTTGTTAACTGTCCTTATATCTTAAATTAATCCGTTTCTATAAATCTATACCTTGCCACATGGCTTACCGGCATCTTTACATGCTGTTTGTCCTGGCGGTGGCTGGCAGAGACTCCCTCTGCCTTCCTGTTCTTTTTATTCTCTCTGTTAGTCCAGCCTATACTTCCTGCCTAGCCACAGGCCAATCAGTGTTTTATTAGTAACACATTTGCCATACAGAACATCCCACAGCAGTGGACCAATAGCAACTCGCTCAGACACAGGCACCTCTTATACCTATTAGAGGAGGAGATGGGCAGACGTCAAGGCAAAAATACATAAAGCAACATAAAGAGCAATACGACATCACCAGAAGCTAGGACTCCTCCAACAGCAAGACCTGAACAACACAATGTAGAAGAAGCAGAAGAGAGCAACCTTAAGAATAGCATTATGAAGATGTTAGAGGCATTTCAAGAAAAAAAAATGAAATTTAGGAAAAAACATAAAAAAGTGGAAGAAATCAATGAAAAAAATTGAGAAAAAGACAAAAAATGAGAAGAAATCAATAAAGAGATAGAGGAAAAGACAAATTAAAAATTGGAAGAAACCAATAAATCTCTTAAAGAAAATCATGAAAAAGCAATTAAACTTGTGAGGGAACAGTTCAAGACTTGAAAGGGGAAATAGAAACAATGAAGAAGACACAAACAGAGGGAATGCTGGAAATAGAAAATCTGAGTAAACAAACAGGAAACACAGATGCAAGCATAACCAACAGAATACAAGAGTTGGAAGAGAGAATCTCTGGTGCAGAGGATAGAATAGAGGAAATAGATTCGTCAGTCAAAGAAAAAATGAAACCCAAAAAGTCATAACACAAAATGTCCAGGAAATCTGTGACACAATAAAAAGGCCAAACCTAAGAATAATAGGGATAGAAGAAGGAAAAGAATACCAACTCAAAGGCACAGAAAATATATTCAACAAGATCATAGAAGAAAACTTCCCCAATGTAAAGAAGGAAATGCCTATGAAGATACAAGAAGCCTATAGAACACCAAACAGACTAGACCCCCCAAAAAAGTCCCCTCACCACATAATAATTAAACAACTAAACCTACAGAATAAAGAAAGAATATTAATAGCAGCAAAGGAAAAAGGCCAAGTGACTAATAAAGGCAAACCCATCAGAATAACACCCAACTTCTCAATGGAGAATTTGAAAGCCAGAAGGACCTGGACAGATGTAATGCAGACACTAAGAGACCATGGATGCCAGCTTAGATTAATATACCCAGCGAAACTTTCTATCACCATAGATGGAGTGAACAAGACATTCTAAGACAAAACCAGATTTAAACAATACCTATCCACAAATCCAGCCCTACAGAAAGCATTAGAAGTAAAATTTCAACCTAAGGAAGTCAGATACACCCACGAAAGCACTGGCAAAAGATAACCCCACAGCACTAAATCCCAAAGAAGAGAAATACACACACACTACCACCAAAAGATAACAGGAACTAACAATCACTGATCATTAAATCCCTTAATATCAATGGACTTAATTCAGCTATAAAAAGACACAGGCTAACAGAATGGATATGAAAACAAGATCCATCCATTTGCTGCACACAAGAAACACACTTCAGTTTCAAAGATAGACACTACCTCAGAATAAAAGGCTGGGAAAAGTTTACCAATCAAATGGTCTTAATAAGCAAGCTGGTGTAGCTATCCTAATATTCAACAAAACAGACTTCAAACTAAAATCAATCAAAAGAGATCAAGAAGGACATTACATACTCATCACAGGAAAGATCCACCAAGATGAAGTTTTAATTCTGAACATTTATGCCCCAAATAAAAGGGCACACACATATTTAAAAGAAACATTACTAAAGTTTAAATCACACATAAAACCCCACATATTAATAGTGGGAGACTTCAATACCCCACTCTCACCACTGGACAGATCTGCCAAATCGAATTTTAACAGAGAAATAAGGGGTTTAACTGATGTTATGACCCAATGGACTTAATCGATATCTACAGAACGTTCTACCCTAACAAAAAAGAATATACCTTCTTCTCAGCACCCCATGGAACCGTCTCGAAAATCGACCACATACTTGGTCACAAAGCAAATCTCAACAGATACAAAAAAAAATTGGAATAACCTCCTGTATTCTATCAGACCACCATGGTTTAAAGTTAGATTTCAACAACAACAAAAATTACAGAAAGCCTACAATCTCATGGAAACTGAAAAATGCTCAACTGAATCACCAATGGGTTAAGGAAGAAATAAAGAAAGAAATTAAAGACTTCTTGAGATCAATGAAAATGAATATACTATATACCCAAACTTATGGGACACTATGAAAGCAATGCTAAGAGGAAAATTCATAGCACTAAATGCCCACATAAAGAAATTGGAGAAATCTTACACTAGTGACTTAACAGCACACCTGAAAGCTCTAGAACAAGAAGAAGCAAAGTCACCCAGGGGGAATAGGCACCAGGAGATAATCAAATTGAGAGCTGAAATCAATAAAATAGAAACAAAGAGAACAATACAAAGAATCAATGAAACAAAGGGTTGGTTCTTTGAGAAAATCAACAAGATAGACAAGCCCTTATCCAGACTCACTAAAAGGCAGAGAGAGAGCATCCAAATTAGCAAAATCAAAATGAAAAGGGAGATGTAACAACTGACAATGAGGAAATCCAGAGAATCATCAGGTCATACTTCAAAAACCTGTACTCCACAAAATTGGAAAATCTAAAAGAAATGGACAATTTTCTGGATAGGTACCACATGCCAAAGTTAAATCAAGAACAGATAAACTATTTAAATAGACCAATGACCCCTAAGGAAATAGAAACAGTCATTAAAAGTCTCCCACCCAAAAAAAAGCCTAGGACCAGATGGTTTTTAACACAGAATTCTACCAGATCTTCAAAGAAGAGTTAATACCAATACTCTTTAAATTGTTCCATGAAATAGAAACAGAAGGAATGTTGCCAAACTCCTTCTATGAAGCTACAATTACTCTGATTCCCAAGCCAAACAAAGATGCAGTAAAGAAAGAGAATTACAGACCGATCTCCCTCATGAACATTGATGCAAAAATACTCAGTAAAACATTGGCAAACAGACTCCAAGAACACATCAAAACAGTTATCCACCATGATCAAGTAGGCTTCATCCCAGAGATGCAAGTTTGGTTCAACATATGAAAGTCTGTCAATGTAATACACCATATAAACAAACTGAAAGGAAAAAAAAAAAAACCACATGATCACCTCATTAGAAGCTGAAAAGGCCTTTTACAAAATCCAATACCCCTTCATGATAAAAGTCTTGGAGCGATCAGGAATACAGGGAGCATACCTAAATATAATAAAGGCAATTTACAGCAAGCCAACAGCCAACATCAAAGTAAATGGAGAGAAACTCAAAGCGATTCCACTAAAATCAGGAACAAGACAAGGCTGTCCACTCTCCCCATACTTATTCAATATAGTACTTGAAGTTCTAGCTAGAGCAATAAGACAACAAAAGGAGATCAAGGGGATACAAATTGGAAAGAAAGGAGTCAAACTTTCACTATTTGCAGATGATATGATAGTATACATATGTGACTCCAAAAATTCAACCAAGGAACTCACACAGCTTATAAACACCTTCAGTAATGTGGCTGGATACAAGATTAACTAAAAAGAACAGTAGACCTCCTATATACAAATGACAAATGGGCTGAGAAAGAAATCAGAGAAACATCACTCTTCATAATAGCCACAAATAATATAAAATACTTTGGGGTAACTCTAACTAAGCAGGCGAAGGACCTATATGACAAGAACTTTAAGTCCCTGAAGAAAGAAATTAAGAAGATGTCAGAAAATGGAAAGATCTCCCATGCTCATGGATAGGTAGGATTAACATAGTAAAATGGCAATCTTACCAAAAGCAATCTACAGATTCAAAATCCCAACACAATTCTTCACAGACCTGGAAAGACAATACTTACCTTCATATGGAAGAAAAAAAAACCCAGGATAGCCAAAAGAATCCTGTACAGTAAAAACCACATCTGGAGGCATCACGATCCCTGACCTCAGGCTCTACTATATAGCTAAAGTAATAAAAACAGCTTGGTACTGGCATAAAAACTGACATGTGGACCAATGGAATTGAACTGAAGACCCTGACATTAATCTATGCATGTATGAACACCTAATTTTTGACAAAGAAGCCAAAACTGTACAATGGAAAAAAGAAAGCATCTTCAACAAATGGTACTGGTATAACTGGATGTCAACATGTAGAAGATTGCAAATTGATCCATATCTGTCACCATGTACAAATCTTAAGTCCAAGTGGATCAAAGACCTCAACATAAATCCAGTTACTCTGAATCTGATAGAAGAGAAAGTAGGAAGTAGTCTTGATCACATTGGCACCAGAGATCACTTCCTAAATATAACACCAGTAGCACAGACACTGAGAGTGAAAATTAATAAATGGGACCGCTTGAAACTGAGAAGCTTTTGTAGGGCAAAGGACACGGTCAATAAGACAAAATGACAGCCTACAGAATGGGAAAAAGATCTTCACCAAACCCATATCTGACAGAGGGCTGATCTCCAGAATATATAAAGAACTCAAGAAACCAGACATCAAAATACCTAACAGTGAAATTTAAAAAAATGGGCTATAGAGCTAAACAGAGAATTCTCAGTAGAAAAAGCTCAAATGGCTTAAAGACATTTTGGGAATTGCTCAACATCCTTAGTCATCAGGGAAATGCAAATCAAAACAACTCTGAGATACCATCTTATACCTGTCAGAATGGCTAATTTCAAATCACTGAAGACAGCTTATGTTGGAGAGGATGTGGAGCAAGTTGTACGCTCCTACATTGTTTGTGGGAATGCAAACTTGTACACCACTTTGGAAATCAGTATGGCAGTTTCTCAGAAAATTGGGAATCAATCTCCCTCAAGACCCAGCTATATCACTCTTTGGCATGTACCCAAGGAATGCTCAAACATACCACAAGGACACATGTTCAGCTATGTTCATATCGGCAATATTTGTAATAGCCAGAATGTGGAAACAACCTAGATGCCCTTCAACTGAAGAATGGATAAATAAAATGTGGTACATGTACACAATGGAGTACCACTCAGCAGAGAAAAACAATGACATCATGAGGTTTGCAGGCAAATTGATGGAACTAGAAAATATCATCCTAAGTGAGGTAACCCAGACTCAGAAAGACAAACATGATATGTACTCACTCATAAGTGAATACTAGATGTAAAGCAAAGTATAACCAGACTGCAACTCACAGCTCCAGGGAGGCTACCTAGCAAAGAGGACCCTAGGAAAGACACAGGGATCGCCCAGTGACAGAGAAATGGATGAGATGCACATGAGCAACCTGGGGGTGAGGGGAGGGTATTGGAGGGCAAGGGTCAGGAGTTAGAGAGCTTAGGGGTTGGGAGGTCCTAGCTGGATCAGGAACAGAGTGGGAGAACAAGGAAAGAGATACCATAATAAATGAAGACACCATGGGAATAGGAAGAATCAGAATGCTAGAGAGGTCCCCAGGAATCCACAAAGATGACTCCACTATAGACTACTGGCAATGATTGAGAGGGTGCCTGAGCTGACCTACTCTGGTGATCAGATGGCTGAACACCCTAACTGTCATGATAGAACCCTCATCCAGTGACTCATGGAAGCAGATGCAGAGATCCACAACCAAGTCCCAGGCAGAGCTCCAGGAGTCCAATCCATGAGAGAGAAGAGGGATTATATGATCAAGAGATACTGGGACCATGATTGGAAAAAATACAGAGACAACTAGCCAAACTAGTGGAAAGACATAAACTGTGAACCAATAGCTGAGGAGTCCCCATGGTACTGAACTAGGCCCTCTGGATAAATGAGACAGTTGTTTAGCTTGAAATGTTTAGGGGGCCTCCAGGTAGTGAGACTGGGACCTGTCCTTAGTGCATGAGCCAGCTTTTTTGAACCTAGTGCCTGTGCTGAGACACTTTGCTTGGACCTCTCTCAACTGAATGTACCAGGCTCTGATGACTCCCCAGGGGAGACCTTGCCTTGGAGGAGGTGGGAATGGGGGGTAGGTTGGGGGGAAACCTGAGGGGTGGGAGGAGGGAGGACATGGGAATCCGTGGTTTACATGTAAAACGAATAGAAAATCTCTTAGTTAAAAAAAAAAAAGAATGAAAGAAAAATCTGAGCACGTCAGTGATAAGTTGTTCTAGGTTACATTAATTTTAGTGAGAAACTCACACTAAGTTGGGCTCAGATTTTGGGCTACTTAAAAAGTACAAAGATAATTGAGAATAACCACTCCCCTTTCTCTGCTTTCTGAAAGCGATGCAATATGACTTGCTAGGTCTCTGGTCCTGCTTTCATGAATGACTCCCCCAGTGTAAGCCTGAATAAATTCCACCTTTTTGAAGTTCTTTTGGTCAGATATTTTGTTACAACAGTGAGAAAAATCACTGATATAGTTGGAAATTCCAGGAATGAAGAGTTTCTCATGCATACAGTATTTTTTTCAAGTACTCTTTTGATCATGATTCCATGCGTTTTTTTCTTTGTTTCAGTGGGTTGTCATCCTTGATGCTTTCATGTACATTTAAGGTTGGTACCAGTGTCTTTTTTAATTATTGCTATAAAAATCCACCTGAGGCCTGAGATTTTATCCTTTTTTCCATTTGGATCACAATTCCTATGACTGGAAAGTTCAAAGACCATGACACCAACTTCCAGCAAATACTCTTTACTAAGGCTTTTCAGCCACCAAGTTTGCTTTGTAGCAACACATGTTCATAGAACTAATCTAGTCCCACATATCAGACTTGCTCTCGAAATGGTATTGGAATCTCAGATTCTGGCATCTCTATGATCCAATATCTATTCAAGAAACCCAAATTCTTAAGGAGCTACAATTATCGGTGGAACTATGTTAGGGTCCATCTTTCAGGCCACGGGCCTTCAGAAAAAAAAATTGTTCTATCCTCAAACCATTGCAAATAACATAGCTAACATAGCTGATATAGATACATGAGATTAAATAGAACACTCAACTGCTTTTGACTTTTATATAATCAATAAATTATTGCCATTGTTCATTTACCATATTATCAAGGCCTTTTATTTTAAACTCAGTCTATCATTCTGCATTTGTGATGTATTTATATTATAATTATGTCAAAGTATCTTTTTAAAACCACATTATTTATCTAAATTAGAGGCTGTACCTTCTATACTTATTTTCTAAATCCCACAATAGAATACTCCAAATTTCAACAACTAAAATTTCCGGAGACAATTGCTAAATGTCCAGTAGGGGGTAGAACTGCTCTGTGCTAAGAATTAATGTCCAAAAGAATTAAGGCCTTGATGGAAGAGAATCTCAGGGTCTGTGTTCAAAATGCTGTGCCTTTACTACTCAGTGTTTCCTGGAATTTAGTGCTTTTCACTAAATTTGTAGCTTGTTACATGCTTCATAACTGTTGTTTTTAATTTCATTTTTGTTTGTGCTATTAATGTTCAAACCTAGGGCCTCACATATACTGAATAAGAGCTCACCATAGGCTACACATGCTACATGAAGCTGTACTTTTCAAGGAACAGACACTGGCAGTGAAATTAATTCAGCAACCTGAATGGTTTGGTTTGTTTTCTTTTGAAAATATCCATATTTCTTTGCAGTAGTTTTCACTCACTTTTTTTTCTACTATCATCTCCTGGAATTTTCTGAGTCTTCTGACATTTTTAACAGAGGATTTTGTCTTCCTTACAGTTAATCAGTTGAGTATATTTTAAATTATACTAAAGACTTGGATGTTAGATGTGAAGTCTTAGGATTTTAATTTTCTGAAAACACAGAATGAGACTTGCATTTGTAATAACTTTCAGTTAGGTATGCCTTTCAACAGACTTCATTATGTTCCAGAATAATGTTTTGTTAAAACATATGTCCTGTTAACCACTTTAATTTAGCTTCTTTGTTTCCAACCTAGCTGACCATTTTAAAGATTCTTGTATAAGTTAAGTTTCTGTTTATATATTTAACTTGTTTGTACATAGACACTCATGTAATGTGTTCTGACTAAATTCCATATATTTCAACTTAACATTTATCTAATATATCAATAAAATTCTCAAATGAAATTTACTATACTTCTTTTATAGAACCTCAAGAAAAATATATTGTCAATGTAATTTTACTATAGAATATAGAGCTTTATAACTGGTTCTTTCTCCTTTCCATTTAATTTAGTTAATGTCAAAAAATGTATCAAAGGACCTAGTGATAACATAAAAGCTAGATGCAAAGCATAGGTGTGAAGAACTTTGAATCTTCCTTGACTTTCCCCCTCTAGGGCATCATCAGTCACCTTCCTCCAGACAAAGGGAGATATTTGTTTCAATTCTATTTTCTACAAAATTAAATTTAAAAAACCCACAAAACAACAAGAAAATAAGAAATGGGTAAGCAGATTGATAAAATATACTATCATACAAACAAAACTATTTGACACACAGCTGTCTTGAGCAGGCTAGCATTATTATAATGTTGCCCAAATAACACATTAAAAAGAGAAATCAGAAGGAAATCACACTGTTCACAGCTCTTGTGTGCCCTGGAGATCTAACCGCAGGTCCTCATGCTTTCCCAGGAAATACCTCTCCAAATGATCCACCTCTACTGTCCCATAGATACTTTAAAACATCTAAACATATACCAGGCACATTGAACACACTTCTCAGTCCTACCAGAATGGAGCCCCAGGCCTCCACATAGGCTTGGTAGGATTATTAAGACTATCTTTATTCCTTAAAACCATAGAATTTTAACTGGAATGGAAATTAATTTCATAAAGAATTATGTTCCCAGGAAGTATTTAATAACATAACAATTACTCATTGCTGTATAAAATTAAACTCCATTCAGCTTGAAATAGATTTGTATTTTAAATGGAGGAAACATACCAGTAATAAAACAACAGCAACAAACAGATGAAATATGTAAAACATCAGGTTTCATGATGAATATTAAGATGTCAGGCAGTGAGTAACACTGTTACCTGAGCAATGGAAGCACGTGTGAGCCCTGCACATCATGAGTCTTGAAACTTTCCTGTCCATGGTGTACGAGAAAGAATCCAGGGGATTCCCTGAGCTGAGGTGACCAAAGAGTCTAAGTTGCTGGAATCCATAGCACAGGGAACCAAAAATCAGATGTAATCATTAGCATTGATGAGATAACTTCTTAAGGACAGGAAGTAACCATCCAGGAGAGTTGAGCAAATATTGACCTTGAGTCATAAAAAGTGAGGAAACTTCTCTATTTGATACTACTAATAATAGAAAATAATGCATTTCATGCACCGTTGGACAGAATGCACACACACACACAAAAACTTACTTCAATGGTTGGATCCAACATTTGTTTTTTATTTCTTAAATAATTTCAAAAGCCAGACAAAATGATTTTATGGTTTCCATGTATTTTTAATGCCTCCCAGTGCAACTTGAGTGGATAGGTACAGGGACACCAAAGATAGCCAGCTTCCAACATGGTTCAATACACACTGTTGGACATTCAATCATATATTTTTAAAGTCTGTAAAAACCCTACCAAATTATGATGGGTAATGAGAAAATCAAAGATCCCTCTGTAACTGGCACAGACATTAATAATAGCAGATAACATTAAAACAGGTATTATAAATACATTACAGGTGTCCAATGTCCAAAAGTTTAACTATCATCTGTCCAGGTAATAAAACTAGGGTAGTAAAAAAAAATCTCAATGGACAGTTAGAGTTTAAAATCAAATTCTTGAAATGAGAGTGTATTGTGAGGCATTAATTCATGAAAAGAAATTATTCATGAACTTGAAAACATGTTAAACACATAAGAAAAACGAAGAATGAAATAAACATCACTGGTCTTCAACAAAGTTCAAGCTATGCAATTAAAATATCTCAAAATGTTGACTAGGTAGAGGATACAACGGCCTCTGGTGCTGAAGGGATGGCTTGGTTGTTTAGAGAACTGGCTGCTCTCTAGGAAGACCGAGTGTGGTTCTCAAGACATATTGTGCTGCTTACCCATATTGTGTGCTTAACAACTCGCTGTAATTACAATTAAAGGGGTACTTACATCCTTTTTCTGACCTTTATTGTCATGTGCATACAGGTATTGCACATATAGGCAAGCAGTCACACATATATACACTTAAATAAAAATAAATAAAAATGTAAAAACAAATAAAGGCCTCAGTTTCCCAAATCTGAGAAGCTATAAATATTTACATCCAAGAAGCTCAGTAAACCACAGAGAGAACCTAGCAGTGCATGGAAGAACATCTTAACCTAGATTTCCAGATAAGTTTAACAAAGCAAAAGCAAAATATCTAAAATAGGTGCATTCAGAGGGACCAATAATGATTATGGCAGATTTAGCCAAAAACAGTGGAATAAAAAATATTTGATGGAACAATATTATGGAATTACAAAAGTAGGAAAAATCTCAAACTAGTCTGGAGGAGAGGATCTCAAAACTGAAAGAGAAAGACGTTCATCCAGATACCTAACAGACCCACACTACAAGGAATCTCAAAAACTGTGCTCGGAGACAGTGGAAAACACGAATATGTAAATGACATAATAAGCAATAGAAAAAAACATAAAAGAAACAGAAATGATAACTTCCTCAGTAATATGCAAAATGTTCCATTTACTTAAAATTCATAAAATCATAATTGATTTGTTTAGATTATGGTGTACACCTACAAGAGATAAATTTATGTTAGCACATTTTCTAGAATATAAATAACACATTTGAAATAGCACATGATGGAAAGAAAGAGCATACAGGCTAATATAGGCTTAAAATGACACACTGTTAATACAACTGAGTTTTTAATGACGCTTTCTGCTTATAATAGCTGTTTTATTCTGAAAGGCACTCATCATCCTTTTATGAAGTTATTTGCACAATGCTCCTTGTTGTTTTACTACCTAATGCAATGTCTACTTTTTGTAGTTTAGTTTTGCATACAGTTGGCTTTCATAAATGTAAATATTTATTTTCTGACTGCTTTTTAAAATTAAAAATACAGTTGCTTTGAAGGAGAAAACGGGCAAAATGGATGAAGATTTACCTGAGGAGGGGGAAAATGACAACACTGAGGGAGAGGGGAGGAGCAGGGATAAAGAACATGAAGGCTGCTTGAAAAAGCCATAGGGAATTATACTACTCTATGTCTACTTAAAATTACATATAATATATCAAGTTTACACATATGTTTATGCATAAACATATACACACATATATATGTATGTGAACATAATATAATATATATGTACATGAATTATACCATGTGGGGAGACAATGCTCCTTCCCCAAACCATAGACTATCTAACAAAACTCTAGTGCCAAACAGGAGAAACTTCCTTTGGAGTACTTGGTCAGGTGAGTTCAAGAGACAACAAAATAATATAGGCATTGCCATTGTTCTTTGTGTGTTCTAGAAAAAGAACGTATGAACCTAAATACTGAAGAAACCACACACTTCAGACACAAGACTTGGAAAACTATATCTGGACCTAACCTGTAGTCCTCAGAAAGAGTCATGCAAGCTGATGAGGGAGAAAGGTAATCAATATGCTATCCATCTGTAATGCTTTCAAACCACAACAATGATCCTCACAAGATATTATGAAAGATGTAATAGTGACACACATATCATTGGGGTAACCAGAAGACACGTAAGGAGGCTTAAGTTCTACTCACTAGAAGAAGGGAAGTCATACCTGGGGATGCAAAATTAGACAATACCCAGGGCTGGAGAGGCCATGGTATCTAAAGGACAACCTACTATTGTCACTTTCCTGAACCAATATAATCTCTGGCTGCATTCTAAATACTTATCCTTAGACCCACAGGTAAGTGCAAGGCTCACCCTCATCAAAGAAGCTTCTGTTTTCAGTAGATGGAAATTATCACAGAAAGCCACAACTGGTCAATAAAAAAAAAAAACTAACAGTGCAATGCCAAAGCCCAATTATGACACATACAACAGAATCCCAACTCCTAAGGCTCAGGGCACATTGCAAAAAAGGGGGAGGAAATAATTCTTGGTAGCAAACTATCACATCCAGAAATTTTAAGAAAGATAAAAGAGGGCAGCTTAATATCACAGGTTATTGTTCATTTACTAACCAACATCAAGCAGAATTGGAGCACTGTGTGATAAAGGGTGAGGTCAAATCTGATTTGAGGAGAATCTTATTATTCTCTCAAACAGTTCAGTACAGTTATTCATTTACTTAATATCATTAGAACAGACTGGAATCTGTCACAGCAGATGGTGAAGCGAGTGCTGAAACCCAGTTTGCCAGCATGCAAATAAGACATATTCTCTTTCATGATTGTGTGGCATTTTGCCTTGTTTCATATCTAGGGGATTTGAATTCACCAAGTTTAGATACTACTTAGTGAAACTTATGAAGCATTTTAGGAAATATCTAACATGATAGATGGATGTTGTTCATCTGTAGACGACTTGAGGGCTTCATTAGTTCTAAGGCTTATTTCAGAGACAATTTTAGACCCATGTAGAAAGACTGAGAAAACCTCCTCTGTAAATTTTCTACAGTTTTATCACTGAAAGTTTTTTGATTTTCATTTAGGAAGAAAAGCATGTCTTAATATTATGTGTGGGTAGCTAGTCCTTATCCTTGGTTACCTAAAGTCATACATACAGACACACACAGAATGCACAGCATTCCATGCATTTCATTTGGGATCTGAAAACCTTCTAAATAAGCCATGGGTTCTGATTCTTTAATTTCCAAAGTGGAAATGAGTTTTGGAGTGCTTATTATTTACATTCACTTCTTCCAGTTCTGGTTTGTTATACAGGGACAAAAATAGATATGTATTTGCAGGATTTAAGGTGAGGTGAGAGTTTGATTGGGCAGAGAAAGTACTTGAAATTTGATTATGGGTCAGCTCTCAAAACCCACAGAAGTGTCCACCAACAGATGTTCACAATGCATGTTTAAAGAACTATATACAATATGTGTAGAAAAAAGATATCAGAAGATGATGGAGAGGAGATGGGAGAGGGAATGGGGGGGGGGAGAGGACGAAGGAAAAACTGCCATAATAATAAATTTATAATAAACAAGGACTTATCTCAAATCTAACTTTAGTCTTGACCTTATTGTTGAAATACAAGAGCACTATACAATTTGCAAGATGCAAATTATCATCACAATTACTTAGTATTTGAATATTTAGGTTATTTCATTATGAAGCCAAAAGTAAAACAAGTGCATACTTAAAGCACAGAAGCTATTTTGTTTCTATCTGCACAAAAAACATGGGTAGAAGCTAGAAATACAAAGCTTCTTTGATATGTCAGTAATGCTGCTGGCTTTTTGAGTCAGAAATCAAGAAAACAATCCTGATCCATTTATCTTTTGTGTACTTGTAAATCAGGTTCAAATGTAACAGAAATGGCAACTTTTAACCTAAGAAATCAAATGTAATTTTTTCACGTTTTGATTTTGTCCCCTGGATTCAGGATGCTGCTGCTTTGTACAGCCCTTTACTATTGATGTTCCAGTTGAATCCAGGACAATGTCTCCCTATTCTGAAGGCAAATCCTTTGGCTTTGCTGACATCTGTACACATCATTCGATAAAATTTTTAAAAACTCAGAACCTCATTGCTTTACAGGGCAATAATTGCTGTACATATGTGTATATAGTAAGGGTCTACTAAACATAGAGATATCTACCATATACAAAGACCTATTTATGTTCCCAGGAGGTGGTTCAAAATTCTTATGCATGTTATGGGAATATTGTACCACTGAATCGCATGCTCAGTGTACAATATTCTTTGTAAAGTGGTATTACAAATTTCGACTTTTTAAGATTGGTCTTTTATTAAAATATCACCAAACAAAAATAGATAAAATGTGGAACACATATTTTCCTACAAATATATTGATGAATTCAGAACAGTAAGAACAAGAATCTATTCCAAGTCAAGTTTGGCAGTTTAATGGATGTTTGTAAAAGTTCATCTATAAACAATGGAATTTTCATTTCCAAAAACAAGCAAAATTCTAATTTATTGAAAATGTACTGACAATAAATATAAGTTATGTGTTTCCCTCTCTATTTCACTTTTTGAACCTAATGTGTTTGAAATTTTTCACATTTTATTAACATTTATTCTGCTATTCAACTGATATTAGTATCAAATACACATAAACCAACACTCATGTACTGAGTGCCTATTACGCAAAGTTATAATAATTATCAGTTCATATCATAAATTGTTTTTGTTCTATGCTTGTAAAATATTTGCATATGGTAAAATAAAATATTAAAGATTATCACTAAGCAATGTTTATATTCTTCTGCAAATATAATATATTATGGTATGTATTTGACAACTACCAATTAATATGTACATGCATTTCTGCCATAATCATTTATTTCTATGAATTATAAATATACATGAAGAACTCATGAATCTGAACCTGTTAACCTAGATAAGATCATTGCAGACAGTGCACTCCTGATTCCGAGGAATTAAGAAACATGTACGTTGGTCTTCAATGTGAAATAGTACATTAGATGTATTTGATTTAAAATAGCCTTAATTTCATGATTTTTATTTCAGAAATTTTAGAGAAATATTCTAGATTAGGGCACTTATAAATGAGTAATGTTTCTCATTATGGAACTCTCAGACACATTTCTTATAGATTTGTTAATCCAGACACAAAATGTACAGGTTTATTAGCCTTTTTAAAGCAAGAGTGCAGAGTAATACAACAATGCCACTGAAGACAAGAGGCCAGAAGAAAGCTTCAGATACAATGAAGCTGGAGTTACAGGTGGTTTTGAGTCAAGCTGGTGTGGGTACTACTAGCAGGTGATTTATATTCCGTGAGCCATTTCTCCAGCAACTACCCTCAGTTTCTTATGAGATAAGATCTGAATGTGGAAGTCTTTTCTCACACTCTCACTGCCATCCCTTCCACCTCCCAGTGCTGGGATCACAGTGGGAATCATGTTTGAGTTGATTTCTGCTTTTTAGATTACAGACATTTTGACTAGAATGAAACAGAATCTCAGTGTAGTTTTCATTTTCATTACTTAGATGGCTGAAGATGGAAACATGTTCTTTAATTGTCTAAGAAGTTTTACAAACTTTCAAATAATTTTTTGACACTGAAGTTGTACTTTATTTGGTGAGAATCTTCTCAATTCACTTACTCAAAGCCTCAGATTTAAAATGTCAAGAAATATGTATATAGATAAGTAAAGCCAACAAATCTGTGACTACCTACAACTAAAATATTAGTGGTGTGGACTCAAAATAAGAGAACTGAAAATATTTGGCCATGATGATACATGTCAGGGTTAAAGTGGCTAGAACAAATACATCATAAACCTTCTCATTTAGATATATTATATAATATAAATATTGAATTTCTTCACACTTGATATGTATACAGTGAATAATTGCTCTGGTAATTGCTTTTAGAATGGTACTTGAAAATAATACTAGGTACAGAGTTATGGAGCAATTACTAAATGTCAACTCAAAATAAAGCAAGTGAAAGAAACAATGGAAAAGAGAGAGAGAAAAAATTCATATCCATCCAGAGAACAGATAATTTGATAGGCTCTCTCATACTAAATTTCTAAACACTCATTTTGTAGTACAATGAGTTAGCGAGAACTGTATGTATGTATGTGCTTGAAAAACTTGTATCATCTGATGTAGCACATGATGCAATGCATGAGGGCAAATTTATTTGTAACACAGTTTAGATGGGCTGAATATTATCTACTTGATCAGTTTACTGAAAAAGAATAAGAGAATTGTCTGAATAGATGATGAGCTTTTTAGCTTCTGCTAATAAATACTTTAAAATAATTTTAATCAAATAATTAACTTGAAAATTGGTTGAAGCCAAGAGTAACACTGTGAAGTTCTACATAAGAGTTATAAAAAATTAAGAATGTGCTGAAAATTGAAGTGGAGAAAGAGATTTTTCATCCTAGATGCCATTCCTGAGATATACTTTACATTTTGAAGGTCACAGGGCAATAATACTTCTATCTATGAAGTGTTCATGTATGTGTGTGCATGTATATATGTAACATGAATCTTAAAGAGTCTTATTAACAAAATCAAACCTGAGGCCAGTTATTGGGGTGAAGCCGGAAGATCAGAGAGACAGAACAAGCCACAGCTATCTCACCTCGCCAGATCCTCAGCTGGTCTTGCTTCCTCAGACTGGAAGCCTCTATGTCCTAATCCAGAATGACTCTCAACTGAACTGCTGCTAGAAGCCTGAATGCTTAACCAGGCCCAAATGCTTAACCAGGCCCAAATGCCTCTCCAGGGCAAATGCCTCTAGTTTCTGGTCCTCACACCTTATATACCTTTCTGCTTTCTACCGCCACTCCCTGGGATTGAAGACTTGCTTTCTGGGATTAAAGGCGTGGGTCACCATGCTTGGGTGTATCCTTGAACACATGAATTTCTGCCTCTGGAATGCCAGGATTAAAGGCGTATGCTACCACTGCCTAACCTCTATGTTTAATATTGTGGCTGTCCTGTTCTCTGACCCCAGATAAGTTTATTAGCATACACAATATTTTGGGGAACACAATACCACCACATATATACATGTTTGTGCATGTAAATATGCATTATTATGAGCTGATAAGTAATAAAGTTACACTCAGGTATTACTTTTTTAGAGTTTATTTACTTATTATGTATACAATATTCTATCTGCATGTATCCTTGCAAGCCAGAAGATGACACCCGATCTCCTTATAGATGGTTGTGAGCCACCATGTGGGTGCTGGGAATTGAACTCAGGACCTCTGAAAGAGTAGTCACTGCTCTTAACCACTGAGCCATCTCACCAGCCGCCCCCCACTCCAGGTATTACTTATCAGAGAGAAGTTTTCAAGGAGTGTTGACCTTTTTGTTGCTCTCCAGAAAACCTTGGATCTTATGAAATAGAAATTTGAAACTCTTTGTACATGAATCTTGTATTAAAATAAATGAGTCTATAGAGGATGATTATTCTAGATGAAAGAAGTTTCATATAATGAGTGGTATCCCTACATTATTTACATACTGAGTTATAAAATTTTACTAACAAACAAAGCTTACTATCACAGTTGATGGATGATTAAAGAAGGAACAAAATTTCAAACAGTGGAACAGAATTTGTATTTATTTGCCTGCTAGCAAATGGAAATGTGGTGTCCTTCCAATAGCAGCTCTGAAATACACTAGTCTATGGCAGAGACACAAAAGTATGTAATTGGAGATTTTATGGTAATATAAATTTTCATAAACATGAGATTGAATTTATCTATTATCACACCACACTGGGGTTCTGCTTGACACAGAGTTTAAAAGAAGCAAGAACTTGAGTATACTTTCAGTCAAGGAGAAATAAAATTACATCAGTGTATAAAAAATCATAGTCAGTAAAATTACAGTTGCCTATTTTTTCTTTTTTCTTTCTTTTCTATTTGATCAAACACAATGAATTTACTAGAATGGATTGTCACCATCATATTAATGACAGAATTTCTCTTAGGAAACTGTGCCAATATCTTCATAATTCTAGTGAACGCCATTGACTGTGTCAAGAGAAGAAAGATCTCCTCTGCTGATAGAATTATAACTGCTCTTGTCATCTCCAGAATTGGTTTGCTCTGGGCAATGTCAATGAATTGGCATTCAGCTGTGTGTACTGCAAATACATGCCATGTACAAATAAGAGTTTGGGGCCATGTTACCTGGGCAGTAAGCAACCATTTTAGCAATTGGTTTGGGACCATACTCAGCATGTTTTATTTGTTCAAGATAGCCAATTTTTACAACCCTCTATTTCTTCACCTGAAAAGAAAAATTGAGAACGTTCTTCTCGTGATATTTTTGGGGAATTTCCTTCTTTTTGCTTTGTGTCTTGGGGTGATGAACATCAACAAGATTGCTTTGGTGAGTAATTATGAAGGAAACACGACTTTGAAGAACAATCTGAAGGACTTAATAGGCCTTGCAAATATACATCTATTTGGCCTGATAAATACCATACCATTTTGTATATCACTGACATGTGTTCTGCTCTTAATCTACTCTCTAGGCAAACATCTCAAGATTATGAAATTCCACGGAAAAGGATGTCAAGATCCCAGCACCATGGTCCACATAAAGGCCTTGCAAACTTTGGTGTCCTTTCTTTTGTTATATGCCACATACTCTCTGTGTGTAATTATATCAAGTTGGAGTTCAGTTAATGCACCAGTCTTCTTACTTTGCATGACCATTGGTGCTGTCTACCCGACAGGTCATTCTATTATTTTGATCTGGGGAAACCAGAAGCTCAAACATGCCCTTCTGTTATATCTGAAACAAGTGAGATGCTGACTGAAAAAAATGGAAACCTTCACATCTATAGATATCCAAAGAAGAAGGGAGAACTACCTGGAAAAAATTACCAAGAAAAGGAATAAACTGACCCAATGGGATCTCTGATGTTTTCAAAAGAGATGATGGGATCCCACAATGATGGTTCCACATGGAGCATGATAATGCTTTTAAGCTGACAAACATCTCCCAAAGATCAGCTTTGGACTACAAACAGTTCAGGACAATTTTGAATTGGCTAGATGAGATGATCTAGCCTCACATACTGCTCTAGCCAAAACTTGAGACACCTTCTGCACTTTCCCATTATGCAGAGATCAGACAAATGATACAGTTAACTCTCTCAGGACTTGACAATTAACACCAAAATTTTTATTTCAGGATCCCCTAAAGATGCCATCACACCCAGACAGCAGGAAGAAGTTTTAAGAACATGACACCCAGGAGGTGGGGTAGATGGTTTTTGACCTTTCAGTGAGTTATGGATAATTGTCATTGTTTTGGATGACTGGTTGCAAGTTTTTAGTTGACAATGGTTAGAAAAAAAGCTAAATAAAGGAGATTAGATTCAGAGCTCTTGTTTAAAAAGGAAGAAAATAAAAAGAAAAAAGAGGATATAGATATGATAAGATAAAATATAGATTATTGAATCTACTCTAAAAAGATACTGAAAAGACAAGATAAAGGGATAAATTATTGAATTTATCTACTCTGGAAAAAAGAGAGAAAAGAGGATATAGATAGGAGATAGATTATTGAATCTACTCTGAAAAGAAAAAAGAGAGAACATGGATATGATGAAATAAAAAAGGTAGATTATTGAATCTACTTTTAAAAAGCAACTAGTAGTTTTAAATATTTTACATTGATATGGATCTTTATATATTGATACAAAGTTGAAATTATTTTTGTTATAACATATTGTACATATGTTTCTAATCTTGTTCAAGGTGTTTTACCTATACAACTTATTCAACAATGTAATGCAAATTGCTAGTCCTTGAAAGTTATTATTACAAACTAAATAAGATATAAAGAAATGCAAGTTAGTAGTTAATCATTACAATCAAACCTGTAGTTGTATTAGGTATGTTTTCAAGGTCAAACAGAGAAATATTTTAGATAGATCATATTCAAACACTTCAGAGATCCACAAAATACGGTATTTAAGATGTTTAAATAACATAGGTTTTTTTTTTTTTAAAATGGCAATGAGACATGTCTGCTCCTGGCAGCACGAATCTACTTCAGAGAAGATGATGGGCATTGTAGAAACTCCATATGAAGTTCACTTTCTTTGTGGCAAAAGTTAGCTACTTAGCAAGAAAGTGCCCTTGCCTCGACTGCTGACAGTATGCTGTCCAAAATGGACAAGCAGGACACAAAGGAAAGGACTGTTGAACCTTGCCAAGACAAGGTAGGAAGGCTCTTCAGAATATCCTGCTTCACAGATAAGTCTGTCAGATATGCTAGGCCTGTAGGCCAAAGATGGATGCCCCAACATTGCAGAGGAACCTTGGGTGACCTTCCAGGAAGCCATCTGTTTCTGTCATTTCTCACATTTTTTTGGAAGTCTCTTGTTTGCACTTCCTGCTTACTTAGTTAATATTATTTCCTTCTTGGGTCTCCAAGGGAGTTGAAGACTAGATAGTTATAGTTATAGTTTTCCTTGTTAAAAAATTCAGAAAAGAAACTTACTAAAGAGGTGTAAAGTATAAGTTTGAAAGACATCAAACGATAGTTTTTGGTTTGTAATACAAGCTAGGATAGAAAGGGAATTACATACAACATTTTGGACTCACCAAAATAGGATAAATAATGGAGTATTTTCTCTGAATCTGTCAAGTGTTAATGAACTGGACATTGTTAATATAATTCTTGACTGTATATATTGTATATACTTATTGTACTTACTGTATGTAGTTTTTCTTATATTAGTGATAACCTTCTTTGATTATTTTAGACAAAAAGGGGAAATGTGGTGATATATTGTGTACCCTAATAAAATTTTCCGGAAGATCAGAGAACAGAACAAGCCACTAGATTAAACATAGAGGTCAGGCAGTGGTGGCACACACCTTTAATCCTATCTCTCAGGAGGCAGAGATCCATCTGGATCTCTGTGAGTTCAAAGCCACCGTGGACTACATGAGATTGATTCAGTCTAGGAGAGAAATAGAGCCAGGCAGTGGTGGCACACACCTTTAATCCCAGTACTTGGGAATCACACACCTTTAATACCAGCAGTAATATTGCTGAGTGGACAAAGTAAAGTGTGAGGAGACAGGTACTAAGAGTCATTCAGCTGGGGATGCAGAGGCAGTCAGAGGATTTGTGAAGATTTTGGCTTGAGAATTAGGTAGTGGTGAAAAGTAACTTTTGCTTGTTCCTTTGTCTCTCTGATCTTTCAGTATTCACCCCAATATCTGACTCTGGGTTTTTTATTAAAAGACCTTTTAGAAATTCATACAACCAGTATAAGCGTGAACATAAAATTGTATAATGAAAGGAACTTGGGAAAGTCTGCAAGATCACTTGACTTGGAATAGTAAGTTAGTCACATTTCCTTTGAATATATTAAATCAAGCATCAATATGGGTCCATGCTGTTGAGCTATTTAAGAGCAAGAAAACCAGAGATAGGAACAGTGTCCCTGAAATCACTCTTTTAAATCCCCATTTCAGTTAGAAGAAAAGGAAGCTGGAAAATATAGCTATCTTGAGAAAATAAAAGCTTCTGAGGTGGGTAGCTAGCCAAATATTAAAATCATTGGTTATGGTTCAGGCAATAAGAATCCTTTTTAATATAATTTTCCTTATCAATAAGGCTGGGTTAATTATATGTAGCCAACAATTTAGAAGTAATACCCAGAGGACAGTGATTCTGGAAATGGCCAGGGCAGTGAAGGGTTGATCCACCAAAGAGAGATTTATTTTCTTGATCCAGTTCACGCAGTTTACAAATGTTATGAATATATTCACCAAACTTTCAAATTACAAATTCCAGAATGAAAATGACTATGAGTGTGCTCTGAAGGATGGCATTCATTCTCTTAAAGACAATGTCCCAACATCTATCATCCTGGATGAATATTTTTTTTTCTTTTTTTTTCTGTATTTTTTTTGAGACAGGGTTTCTTCCAGAACATATATGAAAGTCCCTCAATAAAATACTTGCAACCTGAATCCAAGAATACATCAAAAGGATCATTCACCATGATCAAGCAGGCTGTATCCCAGAGATTAAGGAATGGGTCAACATATGTAAATCAATAAATGTAATATACCATATAAACAGGCTGAAAGACAAAAACACATGTTCATCTCATTAGATGAAGAAAAGGCCTTGGACAAAATCCAACGCACTTTCAACATAAAAGTCATGGAGAGATTAAGGATACCAGGGACACTGTTCAACATAATAGAGATAACTTACAGCAAGCCCATAGTCAATATCAACTGAAATCGATAGAAACTCAAAGTAATTCCACTCAAATAAGGAACAAGGAAATTTCTCCTCATACCTATTCAACATAGTACTTGAAGTCTTAGCTAGAGCAATAACACAACTGAAGGAGATCAATGAGAAACAAATAGGAAAGGAACAAGTGAAAGTATCTTTATATGCAAAAGATATGATAGTATACATAAGTGACCCTAAAAATAAATACTTTCAGCAAAGTAGCTGGATACAAAATTAACTCACAAAATTAGTGTCCCTCCTATATATATAGGACAACAGATTAAGGAAGAAATTCAGGAAACACCACCTTTATAATAACTTCAAATTATATAAAATATCTTTTGTCATTCTAACTATATAACTGTTAATGTGTATTGTCATTTTAGCATTTTAATTTTTTTTATTTAGCACTATGACATTTATTAAAACAATACTCTTGAGGCCAAGAGAACTCTGAAATAAAAGGTTTATGAAGCTTCTCCAGGTACTGGCCAGGGAGACAATGCTTGATCCAGGACAACTTCCTGTTGCTATCAGTAGCAGAATAAACATCAGCGAACAGGGATGCAGGCCTCTTAGTTAATCATATATGTAGTTAATGTGGTGGTATTGTGTTCCCCAAAATATTGTGTACCCTAATAAACTTATCTGGGGTCAGAGAACAGAAAAGCCAGTAGATACTTAGGATAGGCAGTGGTAGCACACACCTTTAATCCTAGCATTCCAGAGGCAGATTTCCATCTGTTCAAGGATACAGCCAAGCATGGTGACTCACGCCTTTAATCCCAGAAAGCGAGCCTTTAATCCCAGGGAGTGATGGTAGAAAGCAGAAAGATATATAAGGCGTGAAGACCAGAAACTAGAAGCATTTGACTGGTTAAGCTTTCAGGCTTTTGAGCACAGTTCAGCTGAGAGCCATTCGGATATGAGGACACAGAGGCTTCCAGTCTGAGGAAATAAGATCAGCTGAGAAGTTGGCCAGGTGAGATTAGCTGTGGCTTGTTCCGTCTCTCTGATCTTCCAGTGTTCACTCCAATATCTGGCTCCGGGTTTGATTTTATTAATAAGAACTTTTAAGATTCCTGCTATATCATCCTTCATGATAGTTAAAGGACAGCATGTGAGGGCATGTTTTGTGCTGGATGCTGCTGTGCTTCACCCTCTGTCCTATTCAGTCCACTTTCCATACAGGGGTAACATGAAGGCCTGTTGTCCTTTTCTTTCTTGGCTCTATACTGTGGACAACCTGCAGAGATTTGGTAGGTTACCATGCTTGTGAAGACCTGGAAGTTTGAGAAAAGAAACACTTGAAAAAGATGTAATCCTAGGAAGCATTTTAATTTTTCATTTGGAAAATTAAATTTTACATTTGTAAATCAAGGACCCTAAAGCACAAAATTTATATTACCATGAGTCAAAAACTAAGTTGATGCTGCCTTTTAAGCAGTAAACATTCTTCAACATTTCTTTCATTTTTATTACAGTTGTTTTTATTAATTTTTTATTTATTTTACATACCAACCACAGTTTCCCTTCCCTCATCTGTTTGTGGGGCCCCTAGCACACCTGGACCTGCCCCTGCTGCATGAGTTGGTTTTTTAAACCTATTCCCTATGGTGGGATGCCTTATTTAGCCTTGATGCAGGAGCAAGGAGCTTGGCCCTGCCTCAATTGGATATGCCATGCTTTGTTGTGGACCATGGGAGACCTTACCCTTCCTGAATGGAGAAGGAGGATGAGTAGATGGGGGAGGGGGTAGAAGGGAAGTGGGAAGAGGGAACTGAAGGTGTACTGGCATTTTAATTGTTCCATGTAACCATCTAAATAAATAATATAAATTTGACAGTTTTTATCATAACTTTTATCAGAAAAGATAAGCATAGTACAACTAAACTATCTGTGAACATAAGTTTTAAAAGTGTTTTAAAGTTGTCTTTAACGTAAGTCAGTGTTATCATTATTGATGAGACAACAGGAAGCCTTCCACTTACAGAGATGAAAGTTACTCAAAAAACTAATGCTTTCAATTCTGAGTTGCTTCATTACATAGTTGCATTAAGTTGTTTTCTCTCTGCTCTTACCAAATGCCTGAGAAGAGTCAGTGCAAGCAAAGAAGGTTCGTTTTGTTTTATGGTGTGAGAATTGACACAGTCGCTTTAACTTAAGCCTGACAAATGTTCATGTTAATGCTTTGTTTGTCCTCATAAATCAATTTTTTATGAAAAGTTTTTCATCTGATGATCTAGTTGTTTTCTGCCCTACATTTGCCCATACAGCTTTATACTGGCATTAATATGATGAAACAACATCCCAGTGTTATACTCAATTAAAATACTAATTAGAGGACTGGCTTTGTGCTCTTTTACATTAAAGTAAATGGACACTGGTGTACATTTGAGAACTACATAATAAAAAGAACATTCAAATAAGAATCATGAGTAATTATAAATGATAATATCAAAAGAAGTTAGACTCATGTATGAGGATTTCATAATTAACATTGGGTCTCATTTTTAATGTGATCAATTTAGTATAGTCTGTATTTTTCTTGTTTTCCATCTAACATTCAGGTATATTTTCTACATTTAGAACATCTTAAATTATAAGATATTATTTTCTTCACTGTGCCTCACATGGTTATAAACATACATTCTTACACATTTTAGATTTCCCATTTTAAAACTTGAAATAGGCTAATAATTGACACAAGTAACCACTGTCAGCTACTAAGAAGCTGTCTCATACCTCAGTGGTCTGCACTGTTATTCTTCAGAAACCTAAGGATTTCCTATGTTCAGCACCATTTTTATTGCAAGCATACTTCTTAAAACTCATGAGGTTTATAAAAAAGAGAAAAGTTTTAAATTACACATTCATACATATAATAATATCTTCCGAAGTGAGTTCCACTTAGAATATTCAAAACAATCCACAAAACGTTTTAGGAATCTCCAGGGTTCTTGTGGCAGTACCTCAGCCGCAAGAGCACAAAGGGAACGGCCTGCTGCAGCTTCCTGTCTCCCAGAATCACCATGCAGGAGTGCACAGAACGAAAAGCTAGTATAGAGGCCTGTCCAAAACGAATGATCAGATTTTTATACAGAAATCCAAAGTTCTAAATTTGTGTCAGAATTGACAGAAGGAAAACGATGAACGATGTACAGGAAGAGAAAGACAACCACCATTTGCAGGGCCTTGACATGGGCTATGGTGCTGACATCTCTGAATCCTTGGGCCTTGAGC